>BNST01000189.1:0-60562 GCA_019650275.1 Xylocarpus granatum
TTGGAAATTTCCCTTTAGGGTTTGTGTATTAGGGTTCGGGGGCAAAATAATCTAAAGTGGTTAGTTTGGTAAGAATAAATTAAGATTAGTTATAAATGTAAAGAATAATAAAAATAAGGTTATTTTCGAAAATTTTCCTAATGTCAATTAGTAGAACAGTTTTTAGTAACAGAAGAGTTTTTTAAGTCCTCGAGGTTTTGTTTGGTTTGGGTTTGGTTTGGTTTGATTTGGTTCGGCTTGGCCTATTCTATGTAATTATCATTTAAATATAGGTTTGTGCAGGTTCATGGGTCGAATTTAATCGTTAGGCCAGAGTTTTAATGGGCCGTAATTGAAGAGGCCTGCATATTTATAATATTTTATTAATATTAAAATAATTATTTATTATTTAATTAATAAAATATAATAAAAATTCACGTACTCGACTGGACCCGAACATACAATGAACCCTTACTTTGTTTGCCCGACACGAAACTCTGACAGACGGCCCGGCCATTAGTTAACAGTAAACAAAGGTATCAAAACCCATTTCTGATCTATCGATTGTTTTGCTTGTGTCTCTCTCTCTCTCTCTACAAAGAGCAACCTTTCGGAGATCTCAAGAGTCTAGTCCCTCGATGACTCCGAAGTAGCTCCTAATCTCTCTTCCTCTTCAAAAACAACTCTAGAAACGTCTTCCTTCAATCATCATACTTGCATAATTGTTGCTCTTTGCTGTTGTCAATGAGACACTTTTGAGTTCCGAGAGAGATACATAGATAGAGAAGAGATGGCAACTTTGTCTTCCTCAATTCATTGCCGTTCATATGGTTATTCTCGTTATGCTTTTTCTTCATACGTAAATGGGCAACCTCAAAGTGTTGGCTTCTCTTCACCTTTGCCACGACGGTTTCTCTCAGCTATGGTTTCTCTTCAATGTCGCAAAAATTTCCATCAAAATATGGTTTTTATGCAAGATGGTTTGTTTCTGTTTTTATTTCTATTTTTACCTGTTTGAATTAAATTAGAGATACAATAACTGAAATGGAACGATTCATTGGGTTGGTTGACTTCGAATGTTACATGAAATTGTTTAGGAATTTTGTAAACCGTTGAAAAGTTTTGATTTTTGCTTTGATATGAACTGGTAATTATTTATAGGTGTGGTGGCTACAACAACAACCAAAAGCGTAAACGAAACCCCTCTCAAAGAATTGAAAAAAGGATTGTCTTCTGGTACATCTTTAGTGGAATGCAAAGATGTGGCCGATTTTGATATCAGTGAGAATGAGTGCACTGTCAGTATTACTGTCGTTGGAGCATCTGGGGACCTTGCCAAGAAGAAGATATTTCCAGCACTTTTCGCTCTTTATTATGAGGGCTTTCTCCTGGAGGTGCATAACTATTTCTAATTCATTCAACCCGAGAAAGTTTCATTTCTTTATTCACATCAGCCGGAAAGTGTTGTAACCTTTTATTTACCATCTCATTTTGTGTAATATTTGGGGATTTATGCGATTGCAGCACTTTACTATTTATGGTTATGCTCGGAGTAAAATGACTGATGCGGAGCTTAGGAACATGGTTAGCAAGACCCTTACTTGCAGAATTGATAAGAGGTGAGGATGGTAGCACTTTTGTTTATGATTTGAAGTTTACATGGGATAGATATTTTCCATTTTTTTGAAGGAAATAGGTAATATTTTTGGTATTGCACAAGCTGCATCCTGCAGGTTGTCAAAATGTGTTTTGTTGTGACTTCTTTTCTTGGTCCAAGTTGATTTAGATATGAAATATGTTGTTTCCTTTGGGTTTCAGGGAGAACTGTAATGAAAAGATGGACCAATTTCTTAAAAGATGTTTCTATCATTCTGGTCAGTACGATTCCCAGGAAAATTTTGCTGCTCTTGACAAGAAGCTGAAAGAACATGAGGTATTTGGGGTGTTGCCTCAGCCAGTGATCACACTAACATCTCACTTTACAAGTAGTTTATTTGTTGGTAATTCATACAGCTTTGGTGTTAAGTTGATGCCAATATTTGCTTCCTATGTGGTTTTTCTTTCAAGCAGAATGTGTATTGGTTGTTTATTAAGAGCCTAGATGAGATGTCAATGATGCTTTATTTGTTATATTCCTCTGTCCTTCCATTAGTACTGTTAGCATTTTATCATCAATATATAGAATGGGAGTATGGCAAAATGAATTTTGGTGAATGTAGAGATTTGTATTCATTGAATAATTTTCTTGGACCTCTGACTCTATTGACTAGAAAAATGAAAGACTTTAACTTTAATCAAAGTCTGAGTACCTGAGTTGTTACTTTTCTAGACTTTCAAATGACCATTTGTGATTGGTTGTAAATTCCAATAGCTGCATCTCAATCAGTAATTTGTTGACTTTAACTTTAATCAAAGGCTGAGTACCCGAATTGTTACTTTTCTAGACCTTCAAATGAACGTTTGTGATTGGTTGTAAATTCCAATATCTGCATCTCAATCAGTAATTTGTTGACTTTAACTTTAATCAAAGTCTGAGTACCCGAATTGTTACTTTTCTAGACCTTCAAATGAACGTTTGTGATTGGTTGTAAATTCCAATATCTGCATCTCAATCAGTAATTTTTTTGCCTAATATCATTATCCAGTGGTAATTAGTATCTGGATTGTAAGTTTTATTGACTTAATATTAAAAACGTAGTCATGATACATTAATATTCTACATTTGGTGGAAATATCTTCATTTGTCTTCTAAATTCTAGAATTTCTGTGGCTGATTGCTGGAGTAAGGGTTATAATGGCTGGCAGTGGTAACGACTATTTGGGGCGTTTGCTGGTAATCTCAAAATATAATGTTATCTCCCTTTCAAATTAGAGCCCAATGCAACTATATGCAGATAAATTCTTTTAAGCTTTTCTGGTTCCAATTATGGTGGCAATTTTTTTCTGGGTCTTTTATTCTCAATTTTGATTTGCTTTGGCTGTTCTTACCAGATTCAATTTCGTTTGATGATGACAATTTACTTCTGCAGGGTGGGAGGGTTTCTAACCGCCTCTTTTATCTCTCTATCCCACCAAATATCTTTATAGATGCAGTAAAATGTGCGAGCTTGTCAGCATCATCTGCTAATGGCTGGACAAGGGTCATTGTAGAGAAGCCCTTTGGTCGAGATTCAGGATCCTCAGCTGCTTTGACAAATGCCCTCAAGCAATACCTAAATGAGGATCAAATATTTAGGTGAGTCTTTGTAACCATGGTTGGTTCTTGTATGGAAACGAATATAGATTTTAATCCTATTGGATTTGATATATTTTCTACAGGATTGATCACTACCTGGGAAAGGAGCTTGTGGAAAACCTTTCTGTTCTCCGTTTCTCCAACCTCATTTTTGAACCATTATGGTCAAGGCAGTATATTAGAAATGTCCAGTTGATATTCTCTGAAGATTTTGGCACTGAAGGACGTGGAGGGTATTTTCTTTCTTATATAGACAACTTTGTTTCTGACATGCATTAAAAGCTTGTGATTTATTTTTCTTTGGTTGGTCTGATAGGTATTTTGATCATTATGGGATAATAAGAGATATAATGCAGAATCATCTTCTTCAAATTCTTGCCCTCTTTGCCATGGAAACCCCTGTCAGTTTGGATGCAGAAGATATCAGAAATGAGAAGGTTTTTACTGAAAATTAAAGTGGGCTATATATTAAGATGTTAATGCAGGTTATAATGTATAATTGCTTTCTGGGTGCCAGGTTAAAGTCTTACGTTCTATGAGGCCTTTACAACTTGAAGATGTGGTGGTTGGGCAGTACAAAAGCCACACAAAAGGAGGAGTTAATTACCCAGGCTACATTGATGACAAGACTGTGCCAAAAGACAGCTTGACTCCAACTTTTGCTGCAGCTGCCCTCTTCATAGACAATGCAAGATGGGATGGCGTCCCTTTTCTAATGAAAGCTGGCAAAGCATTACACACTAAAAGGTATAAGAATGATTTCTGATTTCATAAATCTTGTGTCTTAGAATATATCAATCAACCATTACCTGCTTGTTATTGACTTAATTTTCATTCATTTTTCTATTTCCAGGGCAGAGATAAGGGTGCAGTTCAGGCATGTGCCCGGCAATTTGTATAACCGAAATTTGGGAACAGATCTTGATCGAGCTACAAATGAGCTTGTTATCAGAGTGCAGCCCGATGAAGCTATTTATTTGAAGATCAACAACAAGGTCCCTGGTTTAGGAATGAGATTGGACCATAGTAATCTAAACCTTCACTATGCTGCGAGGTAAAGATTTAAACATTGTGAATTTTTCCTTTAAAACATCTTCATTGTTTTTTGGGGGATCTGCTTGTGGTCATACTGTAATCTAAGTGGAGAACATACTATGGTTAGTGTCTACCTTGGCTGTTTAAGCATGTTGAAGAACAACCCACGTAACTGTTAGTTGACTTTGAAGTAGTTATTCATATTTGTTTACTGATTGGTTTCCTCTTCGCAACATTTGTAATACTCACCGTTTTTTTTGTGGTTCATATTTTGCCTTGGTTCAGTTGTAGTTAAATGAACTCATTCTCACTGAACGTATCGGCTTTCCCTTTGTAGATATTCAAAGGAGATTCCAGATGCATATGAGAGGCTTCTACTGGATGCTATTGAAGGGGAAAGAAGACTATTTATCCGAAGTGATGAACTAGATGCTGCTTGGTCGCTATTCACTCCTCTCCTGAAGGAGCTTGAAGAGAAAAAGATTATCCCTGAATACTACCCTTACGGAAGTCGTGGCCCTGTTGGGGCTCACTACCTTGCCGCCAGATACAAGGTCCGTTGGGGTGACCTCAGTCTAGAGCAATAACTGCTAACAAAGTCAGATTAGGAGGACGGGAATCTCCCTGATAAATGCTTATTAATTAGTTTGCATTAAGATTTTAAAATCCATCTCATTAGACGAAGATGGTGCCTTTGATATTTTGATTCTGTGGTTAAACTAGAGAGCGTGAGGAAGCAAACAAAGGCCATTAAGGAAGAGCAGCATTGTTTTCCCCTTGTGAGATTTATTCAATCCTCTTCAGGTCTCCTTCTGTAATATTTTCTTCCTTCCTACCATTTTCTCTTCTTTCTTTTACTCTCCAAAGTTAAAAGGCAAATAGATGGAGTTTTTTGATGTTGTTACTCGTAGACATTGTATTTCATGAGTTTGAGCTATTGATCTCAAGCATTTGCTGGAAGAGTTCATAAACCCTTAAAAACAATCTAGCCAAATAAATGCCAAGGTTTCAACAGGAACGAAAGAACAACGAATTTGGGACAAGTTCAGCAGTTCCTGCCAGTAGCCACCATGGGGCTAGTTAAACGTACTTTGAGAGAAATTAAAGAAACCCCAATTCGGCCATAGAATCTTAATGATCATTGGCGTTTCTATTTATCCAAGTCTACAGTGAACTCTTTTACACCGTTCATCTACAATAATATGAGCAGGTAACAGCTTCACGACTCCATGTACTTTCATTGCTAATCAATCCCGGAAAAACACTCATTTTGGTCTCGTTGGGTTTTTGGCAGTTTTACATGACTCTTAAAAGATTGAAACGGCAATGATGTTCTATCCATCAAGTATTCTGGATCCTGTGGCTCAGCTTTAATATCTTAAAAAGATGTTTTCATAGCCAGTAGACACCTCAAAGTTCACGAGTAACAAGCAAACAAGTGATGGACAAAAGTCGTTTCTTATATTGTGTACGTGTTTTTGTTACTATCCTCTGATACAGAGTCAGGTGTTTTGTCCAACTCCATAACCATGGAAGAAGAAGAAGATTAAAGCAGTTACAATCAATAATTAGCCAGAAAGGATAGAAAGACAGACAAAGGCTTTAAGAATCTTGTAAATTGTTGTGAGAGAAAATTCGTATGACATTGGATTAAGTTCAACGCAAGGCTGTAAAGCTCTACAAATTAAGTGAATTGTATTATTTAAATACAAAAAATTTTTAAAACAAACCAATTTTATCGTTTCATTGTATTATTATTTAATTATATAATATTATGTACACATTTATTATTAAATTTAAAATTATTATAAATATATTATGAATTTATTATAACACATGACATGATACAATTGAATGATTATATAAAATTATAATAATATTTGAGAGTTAACAAAAATAATGAATCGGATTAAATAAATAAAACCAATTACTTTAGTTTTAATTTTGGCTTGTGTAATTTAATTAGTGGTTTATTATATTTGAAATTTTGTGTTTGGTTTTTCATTAGATCGATTGAATTTTTATAAAATAAATAAATTTTATACGCAAACAAACATTTCATCTTTAATGATTATATCACCAAAAAAAAGATAACCAAAATGATTGGATCAATTTTAATTTTATTCTTCAACATACATCGATTTGGTTTAATTATATATATATATATATTTAAAAAAAATTAATTATTTATCAATTCTTAACATTATTAATTTTATTTAGATGCGATAAATTTTGTTATAAGCATGAAGACTCCTTAACAGTACCCACTCTGGTAAAAAAGAGTATGGAAGGTATTTAATGAACATCAAGCAGGAATTAAAAAAAAAGAGAAATATTCTTAATAAATAAGAGTAGATTTTTTTTCCTATTCAAATTTATATTTGTTTTTTTTTGTATAATTTATTTTTTAAAAGAAATTAAAATTTTTGTGTGTAAATTCTATTTATTGAAATAAAAATAATGAATTTTATTATGTAATAATATTAAAAATATATATACTTTCTTATATTAGTATGGATTAAAATTAAGAACCTTAATTTTTCTTTTTATACAATTCTATTTATATACCATTAGATTAATCTAATCTAAACGATTAAAATTATATTTTATATGTATATTAATTATACATGGTGATGTGCATAGGGTTCATAATTAAAAAAATTAAATTTTTATTAGTGCATACCTTTTTTTTTAATTTAGATTTTAAGGAAACGAGGAAATAAGTATGAAAAAAGTATTTTCATTTTAAATAAATGAGTAAAGATATAAGGGAACTGTGATGAATTTTGAGTAGTAAAATAGGAAAGACTGTAACATCTCAGAATCATCCCATTGCCATCCCTATCCCTCGTCCAAGACTTTGTCCTCTTATCTTGTTAGTTTGTGTTTGTTAAGACCACGACAAAGATAAGAGATTGTATTGTTATTATGAGAAGAAAAGTTGGATGAGCTATTGACTACAGCAAACAAATATTGACTGGAGAAACAAATTAAAGTAGAAGACGTGGTTTGATGACAAACAGAGAGCCAATGGTTGAAAATTTTTGCCATGATGAAGGGGGTGAGAAGCAGAGCCAGTGGAGAAACGACAAATGATTTGCATAGGAGATTTTGATTGCCATTACTGAAAAAACTTATTATATGGATTCGCATCGAGAGGGATTAGGTCTAAACACATATGCCAAAAATTGATTACTTTTTGGCTAAAAACAAGCTTCAAATTCAAGTGACACACTGGGAAATGTGTCAATGGGCAAACCTTCCGAGGGACCCAATTGTGTCCCCACGAATGGTAACACTTTTGAAAATGAATACGAGGACCAAACACGTTGATCTCAACTACCCATTTGTGATTGCTCATTCATTCCAGCTAGTGTCCTGCAGCTCGAATGCAGTGCAAATCCCAAAGTGGCTTGCCAAGCAAAAGGGAGAGAGATTTGACAGAGGTGGACGTACAATTAAATGGCAGTAAAATATTGTCAATAGACTTACATGGCAGAGGGAAAATTATTGTCTTTGCGTTTTGCCCACTCAGCCATACCTACTTTACAGACGTATTATCAAGAAGATGGGGCTATCCGAGTGACCCGTGTTTAATGATTGGCTCCAAAATACATAGGAAATGTATGCTATGTGATGTAATCCCTAAATTCAAGGACCCACTTGTTCTTTGGAACAAACCCATGTCCATGATTTTCATATCTAATTATCTGCATCATCTTCTGGTATAAAGTAGTGAACCCAGATGCCTCATTCAAGGAGACAAGCTGAAAATCAATCAGCTGAAACTAATTTGAGGCACAATGGACGCCTGATTGGCAGGAGTACAGCATTTTGTTTATGAGAAGAAAACAGGTGGGGAATATTTGAGACTCATGACATTTCATTTATTATTAGCTGAAACTAGAAGAAGGAAAACTTGCCATATGCGGGAATTTTATATTATTTAATTATGTAGCATTGCTCCATCCAAATATTTTAAAATTTTAGATTTGAATAGAAGGATATTTTCTATTTTTTATCTGAAGAATAGTGACAAGTTAGCAGCTATAAATGTTAAATTCAGTTAAATTATTGATTAGTAACTTTAAATTGAAACTTTGTGGTTCTAAACTTTGAAATGTTGACGCTACATTGAAAGGTCAAGAAAGCAAGGTCTTTATGAGGTGACCTTTACCAATCAAAACCAGGCCATTATTTTCCTCTGTTCCCGTGGAATCCAAAGCTTAAATCTCCATCGAGTAGAGGTAATTTCATCTTTATGAATCTTTCCTACAAAGAAATCATGGCAGAGAACAACAAGAAGCCTGGTGAGATCAAAGATTTCCAAATCATGATTGCAAACAAAGATGAGAGCGCGAAGAAACTAGCACCAAAAAGAAGCTCAAACAAGGATAGGCACAAAAAAGTTGATGGCAGAGGAAGGAGAATCAGGATGCCAGCTTTATGTGCAGCCAGGATTTTTCAATTGACCAGAGAATTGGGTCATAAATCTGATGGGGAGACTATTCAATGGCTCTTGCAGCAAGCTGAACCATCTATCATCGCTGCCACTGGAACTGGAACTTTTCCAGCTTCGATGCTTTCAGCTACTGTCGCCTCTGTTTCTGAACAGGGGAATTCTGTTTCAGCAGGTTTGCATACAAAAATAGAGGGGCTGGGACCAGGTGTTGGGTCCATGAATAGGACCAATTGGACAATGATGAGTGCAAATTTAGGGAGATCTCATTTGGCAAGTGGGGTTTGGCCAACTTTTAGCGGAACTGGGTCAGGGTTTATTCAAAATTCAGGTCAGTTGACATCAAATTTTGGAAGTGAAAATTTGAATAACATTCCTAAATTTGGGTTCCACGGGATTGAATTTCCGAATATGAATATGGGTTTGATGAGTTTCTCCTCGATGTTGAGTGGTGCTAACCAGCAAATTCCAGGTTTGGAGCTTGGTCTCTCTCAGGATGGACATGTTGGGGTGTTGAATTCTCAAGCTGTTAGCCAGTTTTATCAACAGATGGGGCACCACAGAAGCTCTCCTGGATCTTTGAATCAGCAGCAACAGCCTTCTGACAAGGATGATTCTCAAGGATCGGGATCAGGACAGTAGATGAATTAAAGTAGAAGTATTGGTAATGAAAATTTTGGTCAGAGATAGATGAATAGCATAGTTCATAAGCTGATTAGTCTATCTTATTTTCTGGCCGTTGACATGTAATTGGAGTTAAAAGATATTCGAAGAAAGAATTTTTTTCATATTTCATGAATTAGATTATAAGGTAAAGACCTGATTTTCTTCTTGTAAGAAAGTTTATGATATGCAGGATGATCTGATCTTTCTATCAAAAGAAGAGAGGCTTGGAGCTGGAGGTTGGGTTTGATTTTGCTTGCTAAAATATTTTGAGCTGTGTTATTGTTGTTACTGACACCAACAATGATATGCATGATTCACTTATGCATACTTGAATAGGGCGGCGATTTGTAGCTTAAAGTGAACTAGGGAATTCTCCATCTATTGCTAATGTTATACATGTTTGCAAAGAGAAACTATCAATTTTTAACACAAACACAATTTCCCCATCAAAGCAAATTAACCGAAATACTTGGTATACACATTTTGTGCAACTTGCCATTTAACATTTGATTAGCTTTATGAGTTGTGAATAGCTGCTGGCTTCCTTGGACATCTGTAGCTTTTCGACTATGTTTGCGAGTCTTTCCTTTTGTTTTTTTTTCCCTGCGCGAGGATTCTTTCTTTCCTGGGAAACATTCGGTGGAGAAACTCTCTCTGTACCAACTGATGTATTGTTTTCGTTCTCAAATCAGAACTTCCATATTTTGCAAAATTCAAACTTGTGTATGACTTCTAGTTTGTCTCTGAACTGGCATAAATTTAGTATATATGACAGCACCAATTTTAGACGTTTGAGAGATAACCAGCAAGAGGAGGATTTTCTATTCTCGAGGCTCTTTTTAGACTATGTTGATGGACTGAAATTAATGTCATGGCGGGAACTAGAGAGCTGGTACTAAGAATCTTCGGAGACTCTGAAAGGTACAAATGCTTCTCACATACTAGTCAGTGGCTATAAATCTACCAAAAAGGATGGGTAGAGTTGGATGTATGAATAGTGGTTCAGCCAATTCCTTATCCCTTCAAGATCAAGCAAGCTCAGTGTCTAAAACCAATAGCTTGGAATGTAAGGCTCAGAATGCTTTGCACTTTTTTCCTTCAGTGTTTCATGCCCGGATATGCTCCATACGAATCAAACATTTCCCAGAAACTTCAAACATTCGCAGTAAGCTTTTACATTTTTCTTGCAGCAAATTCTCAACTGGTGGGTCATGCGTGCCAAATTATATCGTGTTTAGTTTCAATAACTACAGCAACATCCAGCCATTGACATTTTTGACAGGTTATTATCCTTATGCTGAGAACCTTTCACCTTGTAAACCCTGAAATCTCAAACTTCAAAAGCTCCAAACACAGCGCAAAACTAAGACATTGAATAGATACCCATTGTATTATGTAACTAGTGTTCAATGGGTATACATTTCTTTGTCGTACTAACTATTACTTAAAAAAGTTATAGCCCAATAATACCAAACAGAACCTTGGAGGAAAACTCAGACCATCTCGTATCACCATTACACATATTTGATAATTTTGAAATAAAATAAATATACAGGTTATAACAGAATTATCAAAATCATCAAGTTATCTAATGAAGTAGAGTGATTTTGGTAAATACAGTACGAATTCTGCCCAGCATTGGATGGAGTTGGACTTGGTTGCCAATCTCTGTCAAATTGGTCCATACCCATAACTGAACCAAGCCTACTAATTTGTCATCTCGGGCATGCCATCACTGAACAGCGTATACGGTAGAGATAGAACGACCCTTGAGGGTTCAACCAAACTGTATCAAAGGAAAAAAGAATTGAGTTGAATTGACGATGGGGTAGAAGAGAATCGACCCAAAAGTTTGGTATTCGTATTCATAATTGGGGATGGTAAGTAAGTGGGGCGACTTGTAATCTTTGGAAGTGGCCATACTATCGCCGGTAAGTGGTCCTTGCCCCTGCCTTGTGAATTTTGGATCACTTGAACATGAAAAATGAGAAATAGACCTGAAACTTCTATTTAATCCAATCCATTTGATATATTTTGTAATGGTGTATGAAAAGGATAATTCCAAGTGGGCATTCCCCTTTTGGTGCACGTGCAGGATTAGGAGTGCCGGTTACTAAATGCTAGCATTAGAGATGGCAAGAACTTTCACCGACTCAGGCCTACGAGAGTTGCTCCATTTAGAGCGGCGTTGTGAACCGAATCGTTCCCAGAATTTAACCATATATATTAATTAATCAACTTTATTTTTTTTATTAATTTAAAATTATTAAAATAAAATATAATAATTAATTAATATTAAATTAAAAAATTAATTATAATTATTGTGTTAAATTTTAATATATTAATATAATATTAACCAAAAAAACTTCTAATATTTCATTGTCTTATTTAATGAACAAATTTTTTTTATAAAATTAATAAGAAGATTTATTTTTTTTAAATAAAAATTAACACAAAATTATTCTTAAAAATTTATTAATTTATTTTTTGTCATTTTTATAAAAATTGATATTATAATTTATTAATATGTTAATTTATTAAAGTGTATATATAAATTAAATAAATAATTTATTTATACATATTAATTTATTATTTTTATTTAATTATATTAATATTTTATATATTTTTTATTATTTAATATTAATAAATAAGGATGGATGGGCTTGAAAATGAGGACAAGGCGAGGATGAGAAATTCTCTTGAAATCGGGGATGGACCGGACTGGGAACTCTTAAAACAGGGATAAGAATTTCTCGCCTTTGGATTTGATTTAATAAATAACATGATTTTTAATTACTTTAATAATAAAAATTATTATTTTATTATTTTGTCGTCGTCGTCGTCGTACTGTCATCCTCCCACTGCATTTACACGTGGCAAAACAGCCTTTTTAAAACGTATCACGTGACAAGTGCCATTAATTTGCCTGCCGCTGACGATGCACTGCCCCCTGCCCCGCCCTGCCCTGCTCCGTACTTTTTTTTTATTTTTTACTGGGATTGCCTGCAGTACACTTTAATAATGTATCATCCAATCAACTCAGCTTCTACGGATGACTTAATGATTGACGACGTGGATCTTGATCCAACGGCCTGGAAATTCCGTGTAGTCTTGACCCTGTTGGGTGTGTGATTTGACCTTAGCAGCAATGTATAATTAAATTATAATTATTTCTTTCTTAATTGAATGATTTTAAATATAAATATTATAACATCTAAAATTATTGAATGAACTTGTAGTTAGTACGATGCACACCTTTTCTCTGATTTTTAATTATTAAATTATATTAATTTAATAATTAAAAAATTATATACAAAATTAAGAAATGTACACGTGCTATTTATATAACATATCGCACGGTGATGGTATATTATATATATAAAATAGTGAAAAATAAATCAGAACGAAGAGGCGAGGATTGTGATCGTACACCGGAAGTAGGCGAACAAATAAAATCTCTAGATAACACAACAGAAATGCTGTTCAATGAGAGAGACACAGTGTCCCCTTCCAGCTTTGAAGAATGAATCCTGTTAGATTCGGAAAGCTCGTGAGGACTTTGAGATCTATAGGCACTGTAGGTTCCTTTTAAGTTCAACCCTAGAATTGAAAAGGGTTACTTACCCTAAACCCAAAGCACCCACAAACCCAACTCAACAAAATCTAGCTGGATTTCGTTTTTTGATTATGTTAGATTTGTAGACAGGATTGGGCTCCCTTCCTTTAAAGAAAGCTTTTTTATATTATGCCTGTGGCCGTGGGAGGGGGTGGGTGACTTAAAAACTTTTAAGGTCTCTGGGACTCTCTTTTCCCTTGTTGCAGCCAATGGTTTGCTACCTATGTTACACTTGCCGATGCCGAGATTGACTCCTCTCTCTACTTGGTTACCTAGGCTCATGGATGGAGCCGGCAATGATATACGATCCTAGATCGGACATATAGACCCTAGAAAGGACACCAAGGCTACAAAGGGTACCCTAAAACTTACTGTTGGAACTGGATCCGCGAGTCACACGACCCCCCTCATAACAGGAGGGAATCAAGTGGTGGGAAGCCAAACAGAGTGGGCCCCAATTAGCAGCGAATGACAAACCCAGATTGAATGGGCCCCACATATCTCTTCCCCTCTTTTCTATTTTTATTCTTATTTATTTATTATTAAACAATACTGTTAATTTGTAGATAGACTTGGTATAGTACAATGATATGTGATATAAATTGTTGTGTCCCTCCAAACCTCTTCGTCCGACTCAAGAGCCAGCCAACCAGACAGCCACCACACACAACAAACACAAACCACAACTGAATTCAGAATCCGTAGGCACAAAGAAAACACAAACACGACTCACACAACCCAGATTAGATTTAACCTCCTCCCCGGCCATTTCTATCTATTACTCTTTGCTTGATATACACCCTCATTTCTCCCTCTCTAACTCCAACTCTTGAATCTTTTCTTTTTTGTTTTTCTTAATTGTATGGATTGCTGGTCTTCTCCCCTTACCGTCGATGACGAGTTTGAGAAACTTGTGCTTCGCATGAACCCTCCAAGGTTTTTCATTTAATCTTTATTGGGGTTCCATTTTTTTTAATACTAATGCTGGTTCGGTTGTTTTTCTTTGAAAGTTTAATTTTCTTCGGCTAAAATGGTGGACCTTGAATAGTTTTGGCTTTACGGATATCTGATATTCTTTCTTGTTGATGTGGGATTTTCAGGGTTACTGTTGAGAATTCCTCGGGCACGAAAGCCTCTGTGATTAAGGTATTTCATTGAATTATACGGAATTTTCAGGTTTTTGTGCGAGGAATTCTCCTGGATATGTTATGAACTTCCTTTCTTATATATTTTCAGGTTGATAGTGCGAATAAGCGTGGGAGTCTGTTAGATGTGGTTCAGGTTTTGAATGATTTGGATCTTATAATTCGTCGAGCTTACATTTCTTCAGATGGGAAATGGTTCATGGATGGTTAGCTTTTGATTCTGAAATGCTTAGCTTTATGAATTATGTCCATTATTTATACGAGCTGTGATTGATTTTCTTGTTCTTTCCAGTGTTTCATGTAACAGACCAGAACGGGAATAAACTCCCTGAGGACGATGTGGCTGAAAGAATTCAACAGGTAGATCCGCAACGCTGCTCTCCATTTTCTCTTGATTTCTCTTTATAAAGTTTGGGAAATATTTACGTTGAGATCCAATGTAGAATTGGAATTCATGTTGGGGTTTGAATTGGTTTTTGATTTACAGACACTTGCGAGTTGATTCTATTGGTCTTGACCATTTTCTGCAAAAACATTACGGATTCAATTGTTTCTATAGTTATTTCTATGGTTATAATAATTTTTTCCTGCTTAAGTTCTCAAATTTATAGTAGAAGTAGAATTATTCTTGTTATAAAGTATTCATACCAGAAAATATATTGCATATTTTTCTAAGCTGATGGCATATTCATACCAGAAAATATATTGCATATTTTTCTAAGCTGATGGCATACTCCTCTGCATAAAATAAAAAAATGAAAAGGAAATTTGTTAATAGGGGATCCAAAACTCTTTTAATAAACCTTTGCGGGATGCTTAACTAGCACGCAAGGAACATTGTTCGTCCAATTCTAGACAGGTACATATAAAGTAAGAAAAGAAGCCAATGTACATTTATTTGGTAGTGGCTCCAATGTGGAACGCCTTCAACTTTAATCATATTCCTCAATTAAATACCTGAATGAGTATATAATAAAAAGACTAGACTAGGGAGAAGCAGCGGATGATGCTGTTTGATTGCTCTATGGTATGTTACTGCATTTTATGTGAGAGCCATGTAAATTCCTAGTCGTGTTGTTGATTAAATTTACATATGTACAGTCATTGGGACCAAGGGCACACAGCTTTCGGTCCTTGAGAAGGTCTGTAGGTGTCCAATCTGCCCTGGAGCACACAACTATTGAAATGACTGGAAGAGACCGACCAGGTTTGCTTTCAGAGATTTTTGCAGTTCTTGCTGACCTCAAATGTAATGTGATGGGCGCAGAAGTCTGGACCCATAATTCAAGAATGGCATCAGTTGTTCATATTACAAGTGAAGCTACTGGATTGCCAATTGATGATCCTGGTACACTTGCTAAAATCAAACAGCTTCTTTTGTATGTTCTCAAAGGGGATAGAGATAAGCGAAGTGCCATTACTGCTGTTTCTGTGGGTTCCACCCATAAGGAAAGGAGGCTGCATCAAATGATGTATGCTGATCGCGATTATGATATGAATGACACAGAAAATGAATCAATAAGTGATTGGTGCAAACCGTTGGTAACTGTTGAAAACTGTTCAGATAAGGGATATACTGTTGTGAACTTGAGGTGCCCGGACAGGCCTAAGCTACTCTTTGATACAGTCTGCACGTTGACAGATATGCAATATGTGGTGTACCATGCAACTGTCATAGCTGAAAGTCCAGAGGCTCATCAGGTTAGTCCTCAAATTCTGAAGTTTCTTTTTGATTAATTGGAGTTGATACTTTGATTACTTCAGAAGTGAGCAGAGTCATCGAGAATCAGCATGTGGCATCAATTTTTGGTGTCTCATTTTTCCATTTGCATTACTATCTGTTTAACAGGAATATTATATCAGGCATGTAGATGGTAATCCTGTTAGTTCTGAAGCAGAGAGACAAAGGGTAATTAATTGCTTGGAGGCTGCTATTAAGAGGCGAACTTCCAAGGTAGACACCTGAACCGTAATTTAGATGTTCATTTCTATTTCTTGTCCATCTGATTCATGTTTAATGACGTTGCATTGTTTATTAAACAGGGCATCAGACTAGAACTTTGTTGTGAAGACAGAGTTGGCCTTTTGTCTGATGTGACTCGCATATTTAGAGAAAATGGTCTTTCAGTTGCCCGAGCAGAGGTCACTACGAGGGGCTCCCAAGCTGTGAATGTTTTCTATGTGTTTGATGCATCAGGAAATCCAGTGAAGAGTGAAACGATTGAATCGGTTCGTAAAGAGATTGGCCTGACTGTACTTCTAGTGAAGGACGAAGCTTACACAAAATCCCCTCCAGAGGAGAGTGGAAGATTCTCTCTGGGTAATCTCTTCAGAACCAGATCAGAGAGATTCCTCTACAACTTGGGTCTGATAAAGTCGTATTCTTGGGGAGTTCACTAGGTAAACTTGATCGCGTCAGAACCTGTAGATGTTGGTTTAGTTTGCCTTTAGTTGTTAGGACGTGCTTCAGAAGCACACTCCACAGCTTTTAGGTCAGTCCCTAACTCCAACTTGTAAAGCTTCATGTAAATACGTTTTCGCAGTTGCATCTGTGTCTTGACGGATGCTGTAAATACATACATCACCCTATGCGTTACTGTAGAATCTTGTTTTGAAATTCTTAGTTGAAACTTTTTAAGTGCATACAGACAACAAACAAGAAGATAATGCAAATGCAGCCACGAGAATCAACGTGGCCGATCAGTTGTATGGTTATGAAGTTGCAGAGTTTCGATTTAAGGTTCCCTAAAGCATACAATACAGACTATGATACATGATGGGTTCTAGGAGGCACAAAATCCTTCTCAATAAGTGAAAATGACGTGAAGAGAGAGTTGAAGGTCATTTCACAACTACTGTCACGAATAGTCAAAACTTTTTAGCATTTGTCAGGATTTCAAATGTGGAAGAGAGTTCGTAGGCAAGAATGTAACGGCAAGGATTTTACTTACCACTCTATTTTCCCTGTGGCCGAATGTGTCTTCACAAATAGGAATTCATTGGGATTTCCACTGTGATTCTCTCTCTACGTTGCATTCTGGGATTATGTTACGTTTCATTGGGTGGGCAGAGCAACAGAGTATAATAGACCACAACGGTGACATTTCAGCTTTCTGGCAGCCTACCAGTACGAGGGACAGTTCTTTTCTCAGAGTAGAAATAGGGTTATTAGCAAAAATTGGTCATCTTAAAAACACTCTCTTTAACAAGATGGTATCAAATTCTAATTAAACTTGTATCCAAATTTGGACTAAAAATCCCAATACCAATACAATATAAGGAGGTGAGGTGAGGCGATGATCATAACATTACCATAAAGTAGACCCCAACAAACCCACTCACCTGTCATTTTAGAACAAAAAAAATGGAAAAGAGGCCGTCAATTTTGACTCATTCATACACCAACACAGCACTTTTCACATGTCTCGTTTAGTGCTCTGAGTTAAGTAAGCTCACTACTCACCGCTCACATGCAAACAGTGAAATTCATCTCTCTCTTCCTCTTCTCTTGTCATGTTGCTGTTTGTACAATAAATAATAATATTTATTATATATTATTTTTTAATATATATTTATTTATTTATATTATCTCACGTTTATTTCATAGATCAAAAATTTAATAATTTATTTATCAAGGTGACAAGTGAAGAATCAAAGACCAAATCATTGGAAGCTAGTGATTAAGGGACAATTAATGGTAATGATGATGACAAATAGATATTAATAATAATAATAATTATTATTATTATTATTTATAATATATAATTAAGACTTGGTTTTTATTTAATTTTTTGAGGAAGAAAAAGGGATTCATGCGGCAGAATCTGAACGGGGGAGTGTGAAAAAGAGGGGTGTATCACGTCGCGCACCTTCCCGCCCACAAATGACAGGTCGTTTTCCACTTTCCTCGCCGTTTTTGGTCCTGATTGTGACTACGGCCGTACACATGTACACGTGGCAACAGAAGGATCACACAAACGAAAGAGCCGCCAGGGACCACGCATGGGTTCAGGTTCACGTCATGATGATCCACCGCAACGGGGTCGCGTGCTGAGAATGTTGGGAGTTGATTTTCAAAGTAATGAATGGACGAATGTGGGTGTGTGTACATACATGAAAGTGACGTTGTTCATGCATTAATAACAGTATAATTTCAAGTCAAATACGCCAGCTAGTAGCAGAGGCATTGCAGTGTTGGGTTGTATTGTTCAATGCCAGCTACTGCTAAGCGCTGTAGTGCAAGGCCGTGGCATTCGATTCTCTGTTTTATGTATTATATGTAGCACTGCGGCATTAAGCCATAGCTTGAGTTGAATAACCATGAATTTTTAATGTATTATTTTATATTTTGATTTAATTTACATTTTAGACTAATTTTAAATATGATATAATGACTATAAATGAAGTGAGATTATGAATAAATATATTTTTTCTAAAACAGAATTAAATTATATATAATTTTTTTGGATATTTTTTAAAATTAATTTTTTTTAATTAAATTTTTATTATTTTATTTATATGCAAAATCAAAATATTCATGCTCGCTAGACTTGCAACATTCAAAAATATCAAAATATTCAAAAACATTCAATATTAAAATGTTATTTCTTTTAAAAATGAAACCGATCTCATCACGATAATAGTTTGCAGTAGATTTTATGAAATTAGGGCATTTTGATGATAGTAATTTCAGGAGAGAACAGAAGAAGTTATATTTCTTGTTGGCAAGTATGAATGTAGTCTATGTTTTGACTACACCAAAATAAGAAGAACACGAAAATGAGACATTGGCTGAAATAAGAAAACACCAAAGGTGGGAGTAAGATGATACAAGGAACACATTTGCAATGCAATGTCTAACAATCTCTTTGATCGATACCACAACAAGTCTACAGTCACAATCATTTGGGATGAGTTGAAAGCAAAGTACATGATGGACGATGCTGCAAGTAAGAAATTCTTTGTTTCTAAATTTTTTCAATATAAGATGATTGACAGTAGGCATAAAGTTGAACAATAATATCATAAAATAATGCATATATTTGATAAATTCAACCAATATAACATGTAAATGGATGAGTCAATTATTGTTTCTTTCTTCCATTATTGATAAACTCCCACCTTCTTAGAAAGATTATAAAAGAAATCTTAAACATAATGAGTTAGATCAAACATTTGTGTTGAAAAATAGATTAGACTTAATAGTCTTGAAGATCCAAATTCATTGTCCTCTAAACATTATGTAGCAGAGGAAAGGAAGCAAGCTAAGCATTTTAATCTCCTAAAAGGCAATCAAAAGAGGAAATTTGATCATACTGAAAACCAACACAAGAAGAAAAGGAAGGTGTATGCTATCATTGTAAGAAGTTTGGTCATTATAAACAAGAAGGTCCATTTTTCAAGAAAGATAAAAATAAAAAAAAGGTCTTTTCACATTCTATGAAAATGAGAAGGATGGATGTCTGTTGTATATGGGAAATTCTTCTACAGAAAAAATCAAAGAAAATGGCATTATGCAACTAGAATTCATTTATGGAAAGATACTAACTCTTACCAATGTATATCATGTCATGTCTTTAAAATTAGGGTTCATGAATTAAGGTTTAATAGAATAATTTAAAGTAAAAATAAAATATGGTTATAGATATTTTGACAGAATTTTTACTATACACGAGCAATATCAATATAACTCTGCAAGTATTAAAATATTATAATACTCTCAATATTTTTTACGAAATTCTCAACTACCACCACAATAAAATTCATCACATCAAAATTTGATACATTTATTTAATTAATATGAGTAGTTTCCTTACAACATTCCAACAAATATGGTATACACTGCAAAAAAATTCATCCAAAATATATCTAGCAAAAGGATAAAATTTATTTTAAGTTCAATTATTTCTAATTGCTCTAAGTGGATTTGAAAAGTAAAATGTGAGCCAAAACCTTGTAAATATTTACATATAACTAAAGTTTTACAAATAAATTTAATAATAATTATACATTCGATTAATTAAGTTATAAATAAATGTAAATAAATATAAATAAGCATAACTAATATTAATATAACAACAATACAATCTAGGTATCATTATGTGCAATATATGGTTTTGGGGCACTATTTTCAAGGATCGCTAACCAAAAAATGAGTAATTTGCGTATTTTAAGGGGTACAAAATAAAACAGAATGTTAATCAAGTTATTGAAATATAATTTTTCATAAAATTTAATATAAACCATCACTTTTTAGGTTTTTCAAAATATTAAAATACTCAATTATATGTGAATTATTTATTTGACTAAAAAAATATTTGCATCTTTATAATTACTATACTCTTTTTTTTTCTTACCTATTACCACATAATATCATTTTTCAAAATCAATACATAATCGTTAAAATAAATTAGCAACTTATAATAAAATAAAAATAAGTTTTCAACCTAAAATTTAATTAAGTTTCAATCTAAAAATTCTAGAATTTTGAATTTTAAAAGTAAAATTTTTTAATAATAATAATCTTAAAATATGAATAATTACAAAAATACTTCATAAATATTTACACTTAAGGTCTATAATTTTTAAAATTTATCATCTTATTTTAAATTTTTTAATTTATAAAATAAGATAAAATTATTATAATTTTTGTATTTTCACCCCCAATAAAAATTTTGCAAATTTTTATCTAATTTCCAATTATTTTTGAGAAGTTTTTTAATCAAACTATCAAATTCAACCTAAAATTTATTGATTTAGAGTTCAAAAATTTAAAATAGTAATAATTTTAACTATTAAACTATTAAAACAAAATCTATTTGTTTTTTTTTATTTTTAACAATTTTTGTACTAAAATAAATAATTTCCTTTCTAAAATAAAAAAATAAAAATAAAATTGTTACCTTTACTTTCTTACCTTCCTCCTTCTCTTTCTCCTCTTTTCCTTCTTTCTTTTGTTATGTATGAGATATGTCCAATTAATCGAATAAGATAATTATTTTAAAATTTATCCATGATACTACTTGATTAATTTTGATATAGTTTCATTAAGTAGAGATTCAAGTCTAAAAGGAATGTTCATTTATGACAAAGTTTTCAAGTCTATGCAAGAGAATTTGTTTTTTTTTATATTGCATCTCTTTTGAAAATGATGGGGGATTGTTGGAAATGATTTTCAAACTAAATGCATACATACGAGTGTGTGTGTGTGTGTGCGTGTACATACAAGTAATGTTGTTCATGCATTAACTGCCATATAATTCCAAGTCAAATATGCATGGCTGTGTAAATATATATCCAAATAAAACCAAAGTTCATTTACTCATTAATGGCCAAATTGAAGTCAATATGCATGCACGCATGAATGAATGGCCAAATATGCAAGCCAATGACATGGGTGCCGTAGTGCCAGGCCAACACGTTACCTCAAGTTGCAGCGTCAGGCCGTAGCGCTCGACCGACTCTTTTATTTTGTGTATTATATACAATACTGCGGCTTTAAGACGCAGTTTTAATTAAGTAGACATGACCCTTCAAATATATATATATATATATATATATATATATATATTTAATTTACATTTTAAATTAAATTAAATATAATTTAATAATTATAAATAAATATAATTTTGTAATAGATTACGTACACGTCTGTAAAAAAATATTTAAAATTTATTTTTATTAATGCACGAAGTTTAGTAAACAGAAGTGCTTCTTCATTTTTATCCTGAAGACATATTTGCTTAGTTTATGCGCATCATCGGACTAGTGAATGCAAACAACTTTCAATTGTCTTAAAGTCTTTGCTTAACTTTTACAAATTTCTATTTTACTATTCACTCATCCCACCAACAATAATCCCAATTGAAACAACGTCTGGGCTGGGCGATGTGGAAAATTCAGACAAGAAGTCCGAACCCGAGTCTCGTCATAATATCAATAGTATTGCATGGAACAGGAAAGTAATGTCTGGGTCTCCTCCTTTCGTTATTACCATTCTAACGATTTAATTATTTACGTGGGTACACGTGTAAATGATTATGACGATAATGATGTTTAAACAAACTGAAATGTTGGAGAAGATACACGGGAAAGCACGCAAGTGAATATGAATGTATGTTAGTTTGAAAGCAGCTCTCAGTCCAAACTCTGCCGTGATCGATGGAGAACAAACAGTACAAAACAACTTTGGATGGTAAAACTGCAGCCGCCGACAAAGAAGCAACGGGTTTTCATGTTTCAATCGAGTTTCATCATTCTGCATTCAACAATTGAAAAGGGTTGTTAGTTCACGCTTTTTGGAAGCCTTCTTCTCAACCAATCGAAATCCATAAATAAAAGTAAAATAAGTGCTTTTTTTGATCTTAGACGGAAGTGCTTTTTGATTTGCATTCTCTTTTTTATGGATTCAGTGCTCATTTAGAATTTGAAAAGGAGATAACAATCAACTACTTGGACCTGCAAGTGGAGAAATGCAGCATATAACATTGGCATCCAATCGGCTTCCACTACATCCCCACTTCACCCCTTGTTTTGTTTTGTTAACAGCGGAAAGTGATTTTGCTTGCTTGACTTCCAAAATCTGTTCACATTTCTCAATCTTCATGAATTTAGGACCAAAGCCTGCGGTACAAGGTTTCCTTTTTTGGGTCCTTTCCACTCCATTTCCAAACAAGCAATTCAACCCACGAGAGGAAACCAGAAAATGAATAATCAAAAGGAAATTTCCACCTCTCGGTTACAGTTCTCATTTTTATTGTAAACAAGCTGAGTTTCGCCCAACACTAGGTTTTGAGGTCAAAGTGGACAGGTATGTTTGCATGTCATTGCCCCAAATGCATAATCTCAACAATATGACCAGTAATGGACTAACATTCAAGTACTTGGTTTCTCCGCTGAATACAGGGGAGCCAAATAAATAATTTCAAAAAGAGCTCCAACTTGATAACTCATTCAACAGAAGCCTGATAAATCCCCAATAAACTTACTAGTCCAAAAATTGTATAAAACAACTAAAGAGCTAGAGTTCGCTGGATCAGACTTCAGACATTGGTAGCTCACCGCATTCACTAATGACCACCTTCTTTCTAGGACGGTCTCCCCTGTCCGTCTCCTGTGACTCTATAAGCTTAACAATATCCATACCCTCCAGAACTTGCCCAAAGACAACATGCCTCTGATCTAGCCATGGTGTCTGCCATTTGCCACAGTAATACAAACACATCAATATGTTGCAAATCAAGTAGAGGCAATGCAAAATACATCATCTACATATTCGTTATATAATGTACTACTTACTAGCTAAAGTTAACTAATAATTGCAAGATTAGAAAACTTGCAAAAATAATCCAGTTAAAATGAAAATCTCAAATGGCTAACTACCATAATTCAAATGGTCAAAATCATGACAGCCACATAAAAATTGGAAGTTAATCGGACAGGAATACAGCTATGGCCCATTGCTGCCCAAGTCATTTACAATATGACAATTCAAGGTGGTTAACTCTTTCAACTATTGAAAGAATACAGACAAGTACACATGAAATCTAAAATCCATCACAATCAACAAGCTGTTCTTTATAGTGGACATCTACTTGCATTCCCTATGTGACG
Source organism: Xylocarpus granatum (assembly GCA_019650275.1). Classification (NCBI taxonomy): domain Eukaryota; kingdom Viridiplantae; phylum Streptophyta; class Magnoliopsida; order Sapindales; family Meliaceae; genus Xylocarpus; species Xylocarpus granatum. The sequence goes on from BNST01000189.1 coordinate 23,748, forward strand.
GGAGTCCACCAAAAAAATTAATGGAGGACTCTTAGCATACATAATGACAAGCAGCCTGGTATCAATCATCCAATAGGCATAAGAGGCAAAAGGTGGTATATATAATTCCTGTTCAACACGGGAAGGAGGATGACTGGGCAAAAAGATCAAAGAAATAGTGAATAATTTTTCCCCTTTTACTCTTCTTACTAAGGCCGACACAGGGAGCAGCATTTTCAGCCTATTTTCACTGAGCCACTCATCTAGGGAGATTTTTATTCTCCAGAAACTAGAATGTTACAGTTCAGCTGTGAAAACATTCAATGTAAGTTGAAATATCTCCAGCAAGATTTAACTATAACTTTTCGTTTTACAAGCAAAGACATTAACATACCTTGACAGTGCAAATGAAAAATTGGCTGCCATTGGTGTTGGGACCTGCATTTGCCATACTAACTACTCCTGGACCAATATGCGACACTGCAAGACATTCTACACTTCAGAATCATATGTGCCAATACGACTGGAGATATAAGGTTAAACCGGTTGTTTTTTGTTTTGTTTGTCTTTTCTTCAAATATACATATATAGTCCTCCCTTGAGGACGTCTACACCTTACATACACACAAGCACGCACACACACAGGTATAATAAGAAGAAAATAAAGAGTTTGAAGAAAGATAGCATGTAAGAAGGTTAACCAGGTGCGCACATAAAAACCAGTTTAACAAGCCATAAGATAGAAATCTTGAAGCACCAGTCTGTAATCCCCATGCAGACCATACATACTTATTTAATTAAAATCAAAGGCGTACAGCAGAATTTTTTTAATAGAATGGCAGAGTAATTATAACACAATGCTCTTAAAATTAGCTTTTCATACCCTGGACAAATGCCAAGAAATTATGTACATGGGATCTCTTGAGATGCAACAGCTACAGCCTACAAGACCAACATGGGAAGTAAGGAACAACTTACATTTGAAATTCTCATCTTTAAATGTACGGCCATATATACTTTTACCTCCAGTTCCCTGCAAAAATTTCAAAACTTCATGGGATTCAGAAATCGATCACAGATCTTCTAAAAGCTCAAACACATGAATGATAAACTGCAACAACTAAATGCCACAACATTACAGATATTCTTCATTCACTGGCAATGATGGGTTGAGCAAAGACAATTTTAGTTGAACAGTATGCCAGATCAAACAAATTTGACAACCACTCTAATAAACTAATACAGTGATGGAAATGAAAGAGATATAACACTAATAGATAAAGTTTAGATTCAAAGAACTTCAGTAGGTTACGACATCATGGTAAATTGACAAAGGAATATAAAACCTAGTAATGACTGAACACAAGAAAAGCCCCAGCTCCAAAGTTCTAATAAGAACATCAAACACAAGAAGAATAAGTTTTTAGGACTTATTCAAAAAGATGCCAGCCGGTAAAGGGAGATTTCTTTCCTTCTATTGATGTCCCCACAAGGTGTCCAACTATTTAAAGCAAACTAACAGATCCTACTTCAATGTTCTCATATATTTAGATAGGCAGACACAGACAAGGCTTTTTTCACAATGTCATTCATATTTCTTGTTCTTAAATATCAGAAATAAGTAAAACATGCAGATCATCACGTATAAGCTGCCAGAAAGAACTTCACTTTTCTTTCCTTTGGGGTGCATGAGGGTGGACACTAGTGTGACATATTGATAACTAACCATGATTTTAGGCAGAGAAAATACCAAAAGTGGGTTTAAGCAACTGTATGATACTAGATTGAAGACAATAAAATCTATTGTGGGGGGTCAAAACATAGGTCTGTAACTAACATTAGAAAAGATAAGGCCAGATTATAATGCAATTTTTTTTAATAAGAAAAAAAATGCTGAGCAGGTAATGTTTACAATTTTCAGTACCAAGATTATATCACTGTCAAATTATGGGAAAGATGCAGCATTAGAGTGTGGCACAAATTAAGAATAGAATGAGCCTGAAGAAGAAAGCTCAAGCAACCTCACATTGAGTCTATTGTTATAACAATGCCAAAGATAAGCCTTCCAATGACTGATAAGGGTTTACTTTTACCAGAGTTTAAAATTACTTAAAACTAAACATCATCTTTACTCCCTCGCATCAGAAGTCATGATACCAGCAAACATCCAAAGGCACATCTTTCACCACATTCCAAGTGAGCAGGAATTAAAAGGATAAACTCATTTACCTACTATGAGGAGAAAACTAATGTCTAGGACAAGTTTTAAAAGCCTAAACCATAGATTAAAGCTTGCCACAACCAATAAAACAAACAATCATCTATGAAATATGTAAGATTAAATATCTTCTCCAAATTAGTATTCCAACTCTAGCAAAATAATATCCATCTATTAATAATAATAAAATAAAGACTCCTACATCAGTAGCTTCATGATAAACATTATTAATTGCCTCCTACATCTAACAACCATTAGCTACTGACTTACGAGTAAAAGGCCTAGAACTGTAAGTGATCTTCTTTCACAATAAAATGATAGATGGAACTGCCATTAAATGATTTATTTAGCAGGTTTATAGATCACTTCAGAATGGCGTATACATCACAGAATCTGGATCAAGTAAATACTTTGGGTTTCCAGCAAGGCACTGCTACAGAATTATATAGAAACTATAACAATCTTGGATTCCTTTTTGAAAACATGGAAATGGAGATCTTTGGAATAATAAAACTATTCCAATTAAAATGTATTCTTTGTTTCTCTCTTCATCTTTGGATTCCTATCTAATGATCAACAAGGACGTAATCTTGGATGCGAAAAGTAAAAAATAATAGAAAAGATTCTTCAGCAGTCTCAGGTCCCATGCTCCCAAACAAGGTGTAAAAAATCGTGCATGTCTGCGAGGGTATAGTACAACCATTATGTGTAGTTATCCTCTTGCGAAGGAAATATAGTTTGTTAAATGGCCAATGAGTTCAGCAATTAAAGTTTTACAGATAAGAGGCTTATCTATGCAGATAGCAAAGCAATTTGGTAGTTGTCTCCATTGAGAGTGTAATACAAAGGGGAACCAAAAACAGCTGTCCTTATTAAATATTTCTTCATTCACAACTAAATTATTGCCCTCTTTTCATTTTAGATATTTTAAATTTTATAAAAGGAAGAAAACAAAGTCATAATGTCTCTTAGAATGCTGAAAAGCCACTCTAAGTTTGAACTCATTAATAGCTCCAAGTGGTAATGTAATTAGAGAAGCATGTGGCTTTTCAACTCAATTGATCAGTTTATAAACATATTGTTGAAAAGGATACATTAGCCACACTAGTGATGCTAAACAATTAACTAGAAACTGAAGCATCTAAAAGTGTGAGAACACACTCACATTTCCCTTATCAAAGTCCCCTCCTTGAATCATAAAATCTTTGATAACACGATGGAATGTGGAACCTTTGTAACCAAAACCCTTCTCTCCTGTCATATACACATATATCAAATTATATTGGACTCCAAAACTAGATTAATAAGAGAAAAAAAAAGGAAACAAGAACATTGAACAAGTGTTTAATATTAACATAAAAATCAAAAGACAGAACCTGTGCATAGAGCACGGAAGTTCTCTGCCGTTTGGGGCACATCATCACCGTACAATCCAATCACGATTCTTCCAGCTAGCTTCCCTACTGGATTGCCAATGTTTACATCGAAATACACTTTATTCGTTACTTTTGATTGTAAACTTGCTTGCTGAAATCAAACCAGAAAAAAAACAAATTCAAAACCACAGCTATGTTCACAAGAAAACACTCAGAATGCACAAGTTTTCAAATTTGGGAACCTACTTTAGAGAAACCAGAAGTTGGGAAATTCATCAAAAGCAGTGCCAATAAAGTGATTTCTACTATCTAAACCCCAAATTCGTGAATTAAAAGTACCGGTACAAGAGACTCCAAATTCTCAGCATAAGAACTAGTATGTACGTAAGAAAATAAATGATTGAATGATTGTAAAGTACACGATTTCATTACTCATAATTACCATTTGAAATTTAAAAACAAATTAATCAGGAAAACAAGAAAAATAAAACACAAGACATTTGAACATAACTTATTTTTAGCTTTTTATATCCATAAAAAAGGCCATAAATGAAACCCTCACCTCAGCACTAGCCCGAACACCTCCACGCATACCGGTTTTCCTCGTAGAAAAAGAGGTGAGATGAGGAACTGGACTCAACGAACCGGAGAGGAAGCTGGAGAAGGACGAAGCATACGATGGCACTGAAAACTTCTTGGCAATCTTGATTGCATTACAAGTGGGACTCAGAACTTTGTTCTGTTGTCGAGGACCTGGGGCTGAACCTACATTTATCTGCCAAAAATACAAATGAATAAATCAAAATCAGATGAAGTTTAATTTTGATAGAGCAAAAGAAACCCAGAAAGAAAAGAAAATAAATGGAGAGTCCGAAGTACTTGGGCTGTAAACGAAGCAGCGGCCGCCATTGTTGGGGAGTTTTCTGAGAGGTCGATGAAGCTGGTTGCTGATAAGAGGCTTTGTTGGGTTTGGTAGGTGACTAGCCGAGTTTAGGTAACGAAGAGTTCGAGAGACGGTGTTAGTTGAAATGGCACATATGTCCTCCGATTATGGCATCCTCTATCCGCTCTGGAATATCCTAAAGAAACTACCCCTGACCTTAGTTAAAATAAAAAATACATTTTTTTAACCTTTTATGAGATAAAAATCTGCCATTTACTTGCTAGTTATTGGCTTAGTTTGTGGATGGACATGGCAAAGACGAAGTTGTTAAGCCACTGATTCCAGCTTCGGTCATTCCAAAGTATTCAAACCCAGGTCCATTCTTCAATATTAAACCCTCCGTCAGAGTCTCAGCTGCTAAAATGGCGACTACCAGTGAAGCTGTGGCCAAAACATCTCCTTCCAAAACCAAAACTACTGATTCACATCTTCACACATGGTCATCTCCTGAAGAGGTGCGTATATAGTTTGTATTATCTACCTGTTTACAGAAACAAAAGATTTCAGAATGCTGACAAAGTCTTGAATGCTGTGAAGGCCCGCAGATAAATATCCTTACTTCCTGGCGAAGAACCCACATAACCTGGAAATGTCAATTTCTTGCTCCAGGTACTCCTCTATCAGGCCTGTATTCTCTATTTCTATTTTATTTGGCTTCTTATCTTATATGGGATTGCATTTGTTGAAACTGCATGATTATTTAAGAGTCTTTTGGGTAGTTTCATTTTAGAAATGACAAAAAGAATCTGCAGGACATGCACCGTAAAACTGCAAGGAGGTTGGCCGATCGTGTCACTTTTTATTTTTATTTTTCTGCCTAGCTTGTACGGTTGATCGAATTGTAGGAAGTATGTCTGTAACGTTCGGCTGCATTATATTATATTATATTATATATTAATTGAAATTTAATTCTGGAAAAGCTTTTTTTAGCTTTTGATGACTTCATTTTGAACTCAATATCTTGTCATTAGCTGAAGATGTGTTTCGGGATGATAGTCTTTATCTTGATTATTTCATTTCATGGGTATTGTACAATATTCCTCTCTGTCGCAAGCCTGAATTTAATTTTCAAGTGATTTGACTACCTAGTGCATATCTTTCGAGATTGAGGTACAATGAATACTCACTTCACTTCAGGTTGTTCCAAAAAATTTATCATTATATTCACGAAGTCTTGAAGGATGAATAAATTTTTTATTAAATGAAGTTGGGAAGCATAGTATTACTAATGTCATTATCTCATTAATTTATGAAGATGACAAATGAAGTTGGGAAGGCAATGTTTTCTAGAGCAGGAGAACTTGGAGTGCCAGTGGGTTTCATGTGTTTGAAGGTATACAGATCTTCCCTTGCTCTATTTTAACTGAAAATGAAAATTAGAAAGAGCGAATTCCTTTAGGGCAATATGTGTTTCACACATCCCATTCTTCTTTAGATGGACTGTAGAGTATGCTCATAAGCTGTTAGTACCTTTGATTAAATTTATATTGACCCACTTGGTAAATGCCAGATTAGTTATAAAGTTAAAAAAGTATTGGGTTGATCTGATAATACAATGGAAAATTTCAGGGTCTCAATCTATACATAACAGAAACTGAGGAACTATGCACTGGATTTCCTGCAACAGCAGTATTGCTCAATCATTTGGCTTTCTGAAAACCACGAACGTCAGCTCGCATTATTATTTAACTTTTTAGAGAAGCATTTTAACATTTTACCCGTGCAAATGGCAACAGTTCCATACGTGTCATCTTGCAGGAATGAGGAGGAAAGTCTAGCTCTCTCTAATCTCTTAAAGCTATGCAGGTTCCCACAGGTACAGTTTCCTGTAGGACTCTCATTGCTTGCTCTATTAAAAATTAAAGAATCTGTGATGTCAACTTTTTACAGGTATATGTAAAATTCGGTGCTCTGTTTAGGGTGTCAAGACTGCCGTTCCCCTAACAGGATATATCACCTCTTCTCTCCCAAATAGTCTCCAGCTTTGGCGCAAACCGTGTCATGTGGGGCAGGGTAACACTTGCCCTTTCGTTTATGCTTCCACACAGAAAGAATGTACTTGCGTAATTCAAAGGGTTGAGGGCAAACGTGATTATCGTGATTTTTGAACATTTGTTTTCTTAAAAGACTGATTTCCCATTCGTAGGTCTGAATATGGTTATAAAGGAGGAAAGGTGGTGTCCGCCACTGCCAATCAAGTGCCCGCCCTGGTCATCTTCCGAGGAGTGTACAATGGGTTGAACAATCATGCTGGTTTTCCAAGACCAATGGCTTTGCCGAACAATATCCTCGTATGTAATATGGCTATTGATAACAATAATAAGATGGCCAGAAACAAACTTGTTTAGTGTTCATGCTGAAGTTTATATGGCTTTGACAAGTCTCAAAAGAACCTCAAAAATTGCTTGAAATTGCAAAGGCCAACTCTAATTGAAAATTGTATTGGTTGAGCACTGTAAAGAACACCCCATTTTCTACTTAATTCTGTAAAGCAATAATCTTGCCTCGAAAAAATTGTTAAGTCTGTACAAAGACTCCGTCTATCAATGTAAGGAAGCCTAGACCACGCGCTCTTCTTGCATTTCTAAGAAAATGTATGGGTGAAAAGAAGAGAGAAAGAAAGAAAGAAAAACAGTAACTCTGAATCGAACCTATACAACTGGCTGGCTACAAATGGGCATTACGGAAAAATTCGAGAAATTATATATGGCTAACCTAACCTAATCATCTATTCGTTGGATTTCACCCATCATTATGCGGTTGCTTGTGACTTTAAAACCAAGGAGAGCTGGATCGATCTGCCTCCCCTTCTTTCCTTTCTTTTTGCCGCTTCGACCGCCTTGTGTTCCATCTGCCGACTCTGTCATCCCCACAGTCGAATGGGACTCTGGCGCAACAGTTTTCTTGGTATTACTCTTCAACATGTCTATGAATGATGGCTCTGACGCATCAGAATCACTACATGATGAAGTACGGCGGAAACGTGGCTCTTTCTTCCCAGATGTCATGTCTGGACCTTGGCTCACCCAATTTCCCCCTGCATCGTGGCTTCCTGAAAAATTTCAAACGCGCTTTCATTATTTGTCAGATCTAGTGGAATCTACAGGCTCTCAAATTGCCCCTCCTCTCACCCAACAGAACACGGGAAGCACATCCTTCACAGCAGCTTCAAGCAAAATTACTTAGCACAAGATAGCATGAAGAGTGATACGCGGAACAAAATCATAAAAGATCTCCGTTGAGAAATCACCACCGAGAGACTCCCGCTGTTGCCCCTCAAGAAAATGATTATAATAAGACAACTTTAGAGATATCATACCTTCAGCAGTACTCAATGGAATTTTTCCTCTGATTACTGGATTAGAGCTCAGATCATATAATCCTTCTGGAGATGATGAAATGCATGAGGCAGGTGGGTGTCTCCGCAAGATATTTTCTTGAATCCTGGATTCAACCAGCAACCTATTAAGAGAAGCTCAAGGTAATAAATACCTTATAAACTATCAAATAGAAAAATCTGCTGTGACCTGTACAAAATATATACATTAACTAATATGACTGCATGATTAAGGGCATTATTGTTTCCAAATGAAATGTATATTGTCCATTTGATCATCTGAAAGGAGGAAGGGGAGGATGGGGAACCAGTATCATACAGAAAAACTGCATTAATTCACTGATATCCTATAATGATGGTTATAAAAGAATAATTCATAGAAGACATCTTGGGTCAAACCACAATGACCACTCGTCTAGCTAGTGATAAATTCAGAAAAACATAAAAAAATTCCAAATAAAGAAATCTTACTGATCCTTGGCGAAATCTTCTGCAAATGAATCATAAAAACCAACATCACTACCTGAAAAAAAAATCATAAAAGGTCAATATGACTGCTACAAAAATCAAGGCTTCCAAATAAACAGAGAGAAAATTACCAGTGACTTGTGAAGCATGTCTGCTAATCGAATTACTCGGAATCTCTACCTGATCTAGAGCAGCCAAACCTGCTTGCTTTGCTATGCCATCTTGCACCTCAAGAACCGAACCTTTTGTCATTTCTTCACTTTTGGACCCACGCTTGCTACCCTCCATCATCTCTGAAAACTCTTTGGTCAGGGATGACTCATGAATCATGTTAGAATCTTTGTAAATAGCCCGAGCACTCTCATTGATGTCTGAAAAGAGCAACTCTCCCTCAGAAAATGCCCTGGATTCAGATCTAAGTTGTAATGTTTCATTGCTCTCAAAACTGCTAGCCTTCTTGTCCGCTATATAAGCCTGATGTGGTTCAGACGAATTAGAACCAAAAGATTCTACTTTAAATGAGCTGTTTGAACCTGCTTCTCCATCTGAAAGAATACTGAATGGGTGATTGTAAGAAGAAGGCCCGGAGTAGACACCAGACGGTAACCTCTTCCCAAGAGATGCTCCACTCATATTCATGTCCAACGACTCGGAAGGGTGATGTTTCTGATGGAGCAATTCCATCAACAACTGCCTTGACTTGTCATCATGGGATCCATCTGACATCCATAAACTCGGATCTCTGGAAGTCATTTTAACTTCCGGGTCCCTTCTCTGTCGCCCAGCATTATTATGCAACTGTTGCATTCGGGATTCCATCCTCTCATTAGCCAGCTGCTCATTGCTCTCAGCCCAACGACCCTCTATTGCATCCAAGTGTGAAACATTGGGCTGGTTAGCAACTAAAGGGTGGTGATGATTATGGGGATAGATGCCAGTAGAAAATGTCCCTGCTTGACCAGCGGATTGCATATGGGTGTTCAACGTCTGTACGTCCAGACCATGAGGATGAGGCATAGCATTAACATTATCCAAATTCATCCTCAAGGCACCACCAGGGACAGACATTGACCGCTCAAATGGCAGTGAACCCGTCTCAAAAATCCCTTGCCTGAGTTGCTCTTGCAATGAAAAACTTCGCTCAAGGTTAACCAGCTGCTCGTCATGAGGCAGCCTCTGTTGCTGTTGGTAAATATCTAGAGGGCTAAGCCCTGAAGAGCGAACACCAGAAAGAGTCCGAAGCAACTGATCAGATTCATCAGCCTGCCAAAGGGGATCAATATGCCTATCTTCCTGCAGATTGGATCGCTGCCTCAATCCCATTGATAATTGTCTTGCCCGCATCTGCTCTTGAAGAAGAATATGATGCTCCAAAGCTTGCATTTGTCCACGTGGTGAACGAGACATTAGCTCCATTAAATCTCTTTGATGCTCTTGCTGTGGTGCCTGACCAAACTTCATTTGAATAAGCTGATCTATAGATGGAACAAAATGCTTTTGAGGATGTTGAGACTGTTGTTGCAGCTCATGCAGAAGGCGCTGCTCTAATAAAGCCTGATCAAGAACATTGTTTGCTCTGATAGGATCAACATGTGAATGCCCAAGGCCGGGATCAGGCATTTGACTATGTATCAACTGTTCAAGAAGCACCTTTCGAGCTTGAGATTGCTGTTGCTCCAACAAAAGTTTTTGTTGATGAAGCTGCTGCTGTTGCTGCAAATGATGATGTTGAAGCTGACGTTGCTGCTGCTGCTGTTGCATGTGAAGTGTCAAAAGGTGTTCCAATTCTGCTGCAGGACGGTTTGCCAACTGTTGGTGGTGAATCACATTCTGACTTGGCACTTGTTCCAGAACTGATTGATTCACACGTGCATGAGGGGAAAAAATATTTTGCTGTTGGAGCTGCTGATGCTGCAGTTGTTTTGACAACAGTTGCTCCGCTAGATCAAAATGGTTTTCTTCCCGTTCCATGCGTCGCATATGGTGAGCAGCCATGGGATCTTGAAACATCTTGGGGTCAGCAAGTGTATTTTTCCTGTAAACATCCAACCACGTCTCAGCAGCAAGAGCTGGATCAGCCATGGAGCTGAATGGGGCAGCTCTTCCCATGCTTGGAGGCACATTGGTAGGCCTTGTTTGAGTTGCTTCAAGCTCAGACCACAGCAAGCCAAAAGGGTGCAACTTATTATCATTCTGATTTGACATGCTGGATTCTATCAATTCAATTGAATGAGAAGGATGGGCAACAGGCTCATGAATACACCCAGAAGATTTAGGATAGCCAGCATATTTGGCTCTTCCTGGAAACAAAATTTCTGCACATACACAATCAACCATTAGCATAATGTCCAGGGAAAAGGACAAATCCAAAAGCTATCAATAAAAATACCAACCTTCATCTTGTGCAACAAGATCTTGAATTCTCTGACCCTCAGAATGATGCAGTTGTAAAGGCACTTCAGGCTCTGATAATCTTGTCTGAAGATGCTGAGCTGAGAGGCCATCAAACTTGGGCAATGGTTGGGACATATCATCAGTAGCAGCCAAAGCCGAAGCAGTAGATAAAGTAGCCTCCATACTCCCTCCCAGAGCATCAAATTGCTCTAAATCAGAATTTTGATCATTAATAATGACATTCATGTCTTTATCTTTTAAATGTGGCATCACCTCAGACAAATCTTGGAATGGAGTTTCCTCAGGAGCATTGGCCAGGCGGACAGGCAAGTCAATCCCAAAAAAACCTTGCTCATACCATGAAATGATATCAGCACCAAGAAATGGTCCTTGAATTGACCCTTGAGGATCAATGTACAACAAAATTAGTTGCTCAGGTGGGGTAACCCTTCCCAAGTCTTTTATAGTAGCATCCCTCCCCAACTGCTGCACGTTGCTACCCTGTTCTTGCTCTGTAGAATCCATAGCCAACAGCGAGCTTGAATCATCAGGAAGCTTGGATCTGATGTCAAAAGAAGCAGCAGACTCAATATTATCAAACTGCTGATATTTAGTAAAGGCAGAGTCTAGCATTTGACAATGTTTCCCAATATTATGACTAGCAGGATCAATATCTTTGGCACTGTTGACACCATTGCTTTTTGAAAGAGTTGATGAGTCCAATCCAAGATTGTTTGCAGCAACTTTGACTTCTTCATGATTAACCTCTCTTCCTGAAAAAATGTACATTCAATTTCTTTCAACAAGAAACAGGTGCAACTAACCTTATCACCACTTTGATTGATGGAATTCAATGTTCAAATACTACACCAAACAATGATGACTCACCATCCAACACACTGTTACGTGAACTTTTATTCCTCAAGGTACCATTGTCATCAAACTGATATGCATCAACATTTTCAACTTCTCGGAAAATCTCAACAATCTCATCAGGAATAACTGAGTGGAGAACATCCTGTTTTCCCTCAGTGGATTCCACGTCTTCAGAACCTACACAAGGATGGTAGACTCAGCTAAAGAGTAATAAAAGAACAAAAAATCAAAGTTTAATTTCTCAAAATATTTCAATACCTGAAACATAGTCATTCGGTCTTCCCTGTCTGAATGAATTGTAGACTACCCCACTACTGGTAATCTTTCCCTTCCATATATCACCAAGCACAGCCTATTAACATCCAGTGAACCCAATGTGAGGAACAAAGTAACTTAATCAATTAAGAAAAAGAAAAAAAAATTGATAAAATAGGGCATGATTGTAATGCTCAGATTTTACCTCCTCTCCAGGGTCAGGAGTAACAAATGCCACCGGTTCAATAGATTCTGCATGAGCTATAGGAAACAATTCCTCCATCCCCTTGGGCATGGTAGCAAAGGACGGATCAATCTTGTGCCTACGATAAATGTCAAGAAGCTTAGCCCTTGGGTAGCAAAAAGTATCACCTGAGAGGCAAGGTTTTCCTGGGACACTTTCACTTCGGAAAGCACCAATGGGACCAGCAGATGAGGACCTTGCAACAACATTTGTCCTTCCTCGTCCAATAGTAAATCCCAAATTTGAAGTCTCCACCCGTCCTCTTTCAAGTCCAAATCCAGGTGCTGCACGGTAGGAAGATGAACTACCAGAATGAACATCCATTCTGTGGCGTGGTCTCCATTTATCACGAGAATCTGCATCACGCTCAGAAGCTGACCGGTTGCTACTTACAAAAGATTGAGTGTCACTGTGAGCATCTTCCTTCTCCTTCTCCACATCTAACCTCTTCTCAGTTCGGGATTCCTTCTCTTTGTCTTCAGGACCCCACCTAGATGACCATTTGCTATCACGCCGTGTATTACCATCATGCCACCTATCAGGAGTTAAAGCTCTGCTTTCAACTGAGTCTCTCGCTGGCACATTGTCAACACGACGATCTGCTTTCCTTCGATCTCGTCTACCACCAAGTAAGCCACCAGTTTCTCTTTCCTCCTCGCGCCAGCGACGGCTACTTTCATTATCAGGAACATTCCTCCTCCAATCTTTCTTTTCCTCTGATCCTTCCAATCGCCAACTCTCCTTCTGGCTGGGATCGGCAGAGTTTCCAAGAGAGACAGAAGTTGGAGCACGCACATCCTGCCATACATGAAAAAGCATTTAGAAAACAGTTCCACTGACAAGTAGTGTCTCCTAACAGCAACTGGGGCACATTTCAAACTTATACTCAAAGTTGACTAATATAGGCACTAGTGATACCAATGAGTTGAAGCCTCTCCATTTCCCAAAGAGAGGGGGAAAAAATGCATTTTTTATCAGTGTCCAAGTATTTTCAAAACTAAAATGCAAGCATAATCTGATTCATTGGGGTGCTTGAAGATACAGATAATCCATTTATTAACAAGCAACTACAGGACACAACAACAAATATCTTAATCTACAAGACAATAACCCACAGTATCAAATATCAGTGTAAAAACCTGGAGAATTCAGGTAAGCATTAATGTAAGAAAGCATATCAAGTGTGTGAACTAACACATATGCCTGCAAACTAATCAAAGTGCAACTTTTTTTTCACAGCCCACACACAACTCTTACAACAACAGAGGACATGTATAAGTCCTCAGCACCTAAACAAGTGAAATATTCACATAATATCTGATTGAAGGAAAAGGGGACAGGAATATATATCTTCTGTCCACACACTACCGCAGTTTTCGAATGAGCTTATTCAGTGCAGACAATGACAAAGATAGTTGCCCGGTTATTTAAGAAACATAAACAAACTTCAATATGTTTCACCCAGATTACTGAGAGTTTGTAGTGCAAATATGCCAACCCTACACGGTGGGATTGATATAATAGTGACTGTTAAGTTATGACACAGATATACAGAGAGATTCCGGCAAAAAACTATTATGGTACCACCTTAATCTCGCTTGGTTTGGCATAAAGCCACTGGGGGGACAATGGTATGCTGCTTTCTGATGCCAATTGATCTGCAATCAATAATCAATCAGTCACTGTTACAACTTACTAAGCATTAAACAACTCAAAGGCACAAACACAAGCACACGATAAAAGAAATAAGCAGATAAGGATGCATTATTACACCTTTTGTCTCATCAAGTGATCCCATATGAATCTTAACCTCATTTCTCGCATCCCCTGTCATGAAATTCAACAACTAAAATAAACATTCGAAGCCACCTATATTGCAATAACGAAGCGGACAAATACCTCACAAAAAAAGAAAAGAAAAATTGCACATCCAATTGAGTTTTCACTAAAATTGACATACTGAAGTCACAAATGCTCGGTTTGACCATCAAGAGCACATTTTGACAATAAATCTCACTCAAACACGCGACAGAAAATTTTATTTAAAAAAAAGGGATCAATCTTATAAATATAAAACCCTAGTTAACGAAGTGGTGAAAATGCTGGGTGAGTTCAGATCAATAAATAATAATAACCTCGCATTGACTCCATACTATTCAATCGATAAGCAAAAATAAAAATTAACACCTATCGGAGGGGTCCATGGATGATCGGACGGTTTAGAGGAGAGGAGATCGTCAGGTAGATCGAGCTTGCCTTCAGCCATCGAACCGCGGAGAAGCAACAGAGTTGCAAATAAAATAAAAAGATAAGATCGAAAACGAGGAACAGAGAATACACAGCGATTGGAGCGACAACAAACACAAAAACAAAGCTCTGAAAGATAGAACAACGACGACAACCACCACCAACGATAACAAGAACAAGATACCAGAATTACTACCAAGGGTTTTTTTTTCTCTTTTCTTTTCTTTCGCGCTGTTATGCGGAGTCTCGAAGATCCCGGCGTTCCGAAGAAAACAGTTTGTCAAAGAGAGAGACACGGAGGAGTATAAGGAGTAGGAAAAGGGTAAAGAGGGTTTGGGTGGTCAGACCAGCTATATCAACTAATCAAATTATATCTTCGCATTTGCAGCAGCTTGGCTTGGCTTGCCTTGCCTTGCTTTTAAATTTAAATAATTTATTCATATTACATACATGAATGGTTATCCATACATTGTAAATCATGTATTTTGAAATATAATTGTATTAATTTGAAAAAAAAAGAAAAGAAAGAGCACTTTTGAATAAAAGCACTTGAGATATTTTAGTAGAAAGGCAAGCAATTAGACAGATGGTTTTTTTAATATTATTATTATTATTTGATTAATTAAAATTTGAGGGAATTTTTCCAAAATAGACAGACTTCACTCGCTGCTATTGATTGGTTAATGTACTTCGTACTTTAATATCCGGTAAGCGGGGAAGGCTAATACGTTCTCAGGCTATCAGATTCAAAATCTACGAAGTACAATGGGCCCAGGGACGAGCCGGCCCAATACACCCCCTTGTGTGAAAAAAATCATCTCTTTTCTTAAGGGTTGTACTGAGAATTTTATTTGTGAAAATATATATATATATATTATTAATAAAAATATTAATTTTTAGTATTTTCTTTCACCTCATTAACTCCTCAATATTAAATTTTAGTAAAAAATTCATATAAAATACATTGAAACCCTCGATAAACTTCATGAAATATTTTTGTCTAAATACTAATTTTTGATTAAAAAAATAACAAAAATAAATAAATTTAAATTTTATAAATAAGTCTAATAATTATTCCATTATAAAATCTCATTAGCATAAGAGTGTAGTTAAAAGTAATAATTTAAATTATTAAATTATATTAGTATTAAATTATATTTATATTGTATTAAATAAAATTTAATTTATTTAATAATTAAAAATTTTAATTTAATATAATTAATAAATATCTAAATAAATTATAATCACAGTACAGAAGCAAGCTGAGGGAGAATCACAATTGCATCATTACATCCGTCGAATTGAATTGAAATTACAAACATCAGATCACAGTAGAGCCAAAAAAAAACAGGACAATTGAAATAATTTGTTTTGAAGGAAAAACAAAAAAAGACCACAAACTTATCCTAATTTCACTCTCTCTTCCCGCATTTCTTGTTATCCGGTGACGTTTGCCGACCATTGACAACCCCGGCCGCAAGCCTCTTCTTCTTCCTTCTTAACCTCTCACACAGAAACGCCTTTTCCAGCTGCTCAACCCTCTGCGACAACGAACTCAACATCCTAGTCTGCATTTCATTCCTGTCAAACAACTGGGCCATCATCTCCATCATTTTCTCATTATCCTCTATCATCCTCTCCAGCGGCTCTCTGTTCTTTTTGTTCTGTTTCGGGCCAGTACTTTCTTTTACTTTCGCTTCCTTGTTTTGAGCCTCGTCAGCTTCAATATCATTGTTTTCTTGATTCAGTGACTTATTATCATCTCCTTCGCAGGCTTCCATCAAACTTTCAGGGCTAGCTGAGGAATCCGCCTGACTCTCAGTTTGACTCGTTCCCGCCTTCTTTTCCGGACAGCACTCACTCGCCGTTGGCATCGCATCATAATCCTCCGCAACCTCCCATTCTTTTTCTTGGTTGATTTGATTCTTTATGATTTCTTCACCTTCCACATCATTTTGGTTTTTAATAATTACTCCATCTTTCGCGGCTTCATTTTCTTCTAGGATTGACTTATCACCATGATTTTCATCCTCCATACACTCCACCTCCACCTTCTGATTCTGATCAACAGCTTCGGCGTCCTTTCCATCGTTATCAACAGAATCCTCCCCTAAAATTTGATCGTTGTTATTATTAGAAGAAACGACAGCATCCAGATATTCCTGCAACGCGATCACTTTCTTAATAACCGCCTTTCTGCAATCCCTAACTCCAGAATCCACGCCTCTAACAGAATCCAACCTGAACAGCAAATTCATTAACATCTCATTAAGTTTTAATCTCTCTTTTAAATCTCTCCCAATCAAATCACTAGTCTCTTTCTTCGAAATTCTCTTCTCGATCTCCTCCACTTCGCTTCTTATCTCCGCCAACTTCTTCACGCTTTTTCTCACCATAAATCCTCTAAACACCTTCTGAATCTTCACGGCCGAATCGGATCTGCTCAGATGTTTCTCCGACCCGACGTACTGGACGGGGATCTCTCTCACGCTCGGCGAGTGGTGAGAACGATGGCTAGTGCGGTTCGGTACGTTCCAGAAGCTTCTGCTATAAAATGGACCATCCATAATCCCGTTGGAATAGTACGTTTCTGAAACTCTTTTTATTAATTCTGTGCTTGATTTTATGACGGCGAGGGAGCGGTGTGGAGAGATTTATATTAAGTTTGTTTGCTTTCTCTTGAAAGTTCAAGAAGTTTCAGGGACGGAAGATATTTTGAGGATTCCGGACCTGAGTCTGACTGTTTCAAGTTCTAGATTACTGGAGATTCTTCTTTAAAGTTTTGGCGCGGGAGTAGGGCCCCGGCTGCGGGGGTACGTGCTGCGGCACCCCAACTTCTTAAGGTGCTTCCTTGTCTTATCGTTTGACACCTGGATTTGACTTATTGGTTGTTACCTGTACGTCATCCATTGAGTAATAACAAGTGCATTTCAAAGTCAAATCGTACACAATATATATAATAACTTAATTATACAATTAAAATTTTTATATTTATTTATTTATTATTTAAAATAGGAAAAAGATGACATTTTGTTTAATCATCAATTTATATATATATTTTTTTATAATTTATTTTTATAATATTTTAAATTTGAAATTGATTTAATTTAAAACTGGTTAAGGTTTCGTTTGATTCTTTTGAATACTTGGTTCCTTCTACCTACTCTTTGGACCTGTGCTCGTTTTGCTGCATTCCAGTGTCTGATGGCCAAGTAACTCTTCATCCTGGCTGGCGCCTTTCCCTCATAGAAGATGATCAAAATTTTCTTGAATCCAGCGATGGTTTTGCCACGCAGGATTGCCTTATCCTGACCATGGTCTTCGAATAACCATTCTTCTTGTCCGTCGTTTTGAATGTCGTAGACTGGGGAAGAAATAGTGCTTCATCTGGCTTGCCATACTTGAATCCCTCTGCACACCTCAAAATTAGCCATATTTGATGACAAAAATGGTTTAACACTTTTGTTTCAAACTTTGGAGGAAAACTCTTCGAGAGAGACAACTTCCTGATGGGAAGTTGACGAGGATCATAGTCATATAAATCAAGGTCTCAGATGATATTGGCAAGAAGCGTGTCGCCCCAAGATCTTATTAATAAGGTAATGCATAATTTGCTCTTTAGCATGTGGCCAGAAGCAATATCCCGGTGGTAAATTAAATTTTTTGTATATTTTTTCCTTGAATACTGCCATAAACTGTTGAATGAGCTAACGGATTACTTTCTCCTGCTTCTAATTGTTCCAAAATTTTATCTTCAGGTGTAGACGTATACTTGAAGGAGGAGACAACCATGTCTTAAGCTGCCATGAACACAAGATGATAGGCTTCTGCTTGCTGTCTTGAATTTGTTGGGACTATGTATAGCTGTCCGAAAATCCTATTACTCCGTGTCGCTTTTGAGGATTCTGATTTCAGCGTAACCAAAATAAAATAAATGAAGCGACTACTTGGTCAATCTCTAGAAAATCAACCACCCCGATCCAACGGTAACGGATGTTTCACTCATGCCTCTGTATTCTCTGTTTTTATTTGTTTTTTCACGCGCTTGTTGCTCTGTTCTTTGTGATGAATTTTTGCATACCCACTCTGTGCTAGTCACTAAGACTCTCTGCTAAGAATTATTCTCTTTTCTTTCAAAAGCAAAGATTTGTATGGGAATTGTAAATCAAATAGGTTCCTCACCTCATTTAAATTGTTTTTGAAATTTGTATATTGTTTGCATATTTGAAAAACAACTCAAATCAATGTCAAAGTTTAATATCTGGTATTCGAAAACAACAACTTAATTTGATGAAACGTTTCGAACCTACTATTCAAAAGCAATCATTTAAATAGAAAGAGTCGCATCATAATAATTAAAAGCAATGCTTTAATTCACCATCTGCAGAAACAGAGCAAAGTAAATTAGCACAGAATAACAACCAGTTAAAGCTCAAAATCAAAGACGACAGAAGAGATTTGCTTTTGTGCCTTGTATTTAAGATCTTCATTCAACTGATCGATTGTAATTAAACGAGGATTGATCCCGTATTCACTCATGCACCAAATACTCCTTCTCCCTGTTTTAGCTTCTCCCCAGAAGAATGTCCACTGCTTCTTAAACACCGCCACTGTTTTCTTTGCTTTATCAGAAAACACTGGCACATCACTGCCCGCAGCTTCCCAGTATCCACCCTTCCTGAGCACATCTGTGCTCTAGCACACCTAAAAGTAAGCTTCATTCGGTTTGTATAACTAGTCTACATTCCAAAAGAAAGAAAAAGACTTACCATTAGAATATTACACCAACACCCCAAGTAAATATACAAAGTGAAGACACGGCTTACCGACTGGGAGTTCATTAGGATCGAAATCTGACTATGTGATATCTTTGATCAGATTTGGATGAACGGGGTTCCCCCAAGATCTTGCCATGAAGATAGGGTTTGATTTATTCATGCCCAGAAGGCCAGAAACGATATCCTAGAGGTAATGAATCCAGTAAATTGCATTGCAAGGTTGCAGTAATCTCTCTCTTCTTTTCTTCATCGGGCGAGTGGCTATCTTCTTTCAACGACTTCTCGTCGTATGATGATCTGCTGTTGAATTGTTTCAACGTCTTCTCGTCGTCGGATGATCTGCGGTTGAATTCTTTCAACGTCTTCTCTTCGTCGGACGAACGGTTGTAATCTTTCGACGTTTCTTCTTCGGTTTTTCATTTTTTCTTGTTTGGAATTATGAATTCTCCCTCGAAAAGGTTTTCCATTTCCTAATCTGTACCTTGCGGATCCTAATCCGACTTGTCGGCCTAATTACGTAAGAAACGATAAGCCTTTTTTCACTTCAGCCTAATTAATAATAATTTTAAAGAACAAATGAAATTACATTAGACTCCCCTATATTTTTTTAATATTACAATTATGCATCACTAAATGAACAATGCTTGGCACAATAAAGTAAATATACAAACTTTATGTGTCAACTATGTGATCATGTTTTAGATAGCATTAATAATTACTTTTAATATAATAATTCCGTAAAATAACGGATTATGAGATTATTTTATTATAAAATGATTAAATATTAAATAAAGTAAGAAATTGATATTAAGTAAGACTTTTAAATAAAAAAATTAATATTTTTAAATTATTTTGATTGTCTTAATTTTAAAATTTTAAACATATTCTTAGTCTACTTAAATATTGCAATTCGAGTTCGGAATAAATTTCATAAATCAAAATTTCAGCTATGTAAAATTAAAATTTATGGCAGATAATAAATAGCTATTAATTATTTTTAGTAACAATAATGATGATTATTATTAAAGTGAATTTTGGGTGTGAGTATTTCATCGCCTTAATAATAAAAAATATAACAAAATTATCTAATTAATAAAGATAAAAATTATTCTCGTTAATAAAAAAAATTAAGATAATTTTATTTAAATAAAAATACACAAATTAAATAATAAGACATTATTATTTTTTTTAAAATTTTTATTAATAAGAATAATTTTATCTCGGAAGGTAATTCCACCGCATCATCGTCGTCGTAGCAGCTTTTATGGTAAGATAATTATTATTCTAGTTGTTATTTACTCTGTACAAATATAATGTAGTTTATGAGATAACATTCAAAGTGTTTACACTATGAATGTTAAAATGATTTTTTTTTAAAGTAAATTCTTGAATGTCTAATAATGCTCATTTATTAACAACTTGCATGGATTACACTGAGCTTTTCTTCATTAATTTCAATTAACCAATTCAAGCTTCCTTTTTCCTGCTACATTGATCCTATATCCCCTATATAAACAGCCATTGTCTTGGTCTTCCTCCAAGCATACAAGCAATTAACATCCTATAGGAGATCTAAAATGTCTAGTGAGATTTCTCTTCTCGTGCTAATGGTTATGGCGGCACTGTGTCCTTTAATCTCTGAAACTTCGACGTTAAATGGCTGGACTGCTGCGCATGCTACGTTTTATGGTGACATGAGTGGCAGTGAAACCATGCGTAAGTAGTCACTGATCATCATTTTCATTTTACTTGCGATCCTAATCACCAAGTTTTTGATGTTTAACGATGGGTTAGTGCAGAAGGAGCTTGCGGCTATGGCGATCTATTTAAACAAGGGTACGATCTCAACACAACAGCTTTAAGCACAGCTCTCTTCAATAATGGCCAAACCTGCGGAGCCTGCTACCAAATCATGTGTCATGACTCCAAGGAATGGTGCCTGAACGGTGTCATAGTTGTAACCGCGACAAACTTCTGTCCTCCTAATTATAGCAAACCTGAAGAAAATTGGTGCAATCCTCCTCTAAAGCATTTCGATTTATCACAACCTATGTTCCGACAGATTGCCAAGTATAAAGCTGGCATTGTTCCTGTCTTGTACCGAAGAGTTAGATGTGTTAAATCTGGAGGGATTAAGTTCGAAATTAAGGGAAATCCGTATTGGATACTCGTTTTAGTGTACAATGTTGGGGGTGCTGGAGAAGTGATAGACGTGAAGATAAAAGGGTCGAGCACCAATTGGATTCAGATGTCGAGAAATTGGGGCCAAAATTGGCAAACTTCTGAGCAGTTAGTCGGGCAAAGTTTGTCATTTCAAGTCACTGCTAGTGATGGAAAAATGGTGCAATCTGATAACGTTGCACCGGCTGGATGGAAATTTGGCGATGTCTTCGAAGGCAAGAACTTTCCTGGATAATTAGCCAATCAACATATATGCTTAGTTGACAAAATAAGAGCCGATTAGGGGACTCTTATCTTCAATTAATGAAGAAGTAATCTTCGTTTCAATTCACTCACAACTATGCTCCATGTTCGACTTCTTGCATCCTGCACAATATTCCAGGCATAATTTTGATATAGAATGACCAAGTGAAGCTCAAATCTCAAAATTCTATGAAATATTATTAACAAGAGTAAATATTTCTATAGAACAAAAAAAGCAAAGATTTTTTGTTTTGGAAAACTTTTTAACATCATTAATTTGTAAAATTCTTTCAGAATAATGCAGCAAAGCTGAATGTCAACTCATGGGTGATTGCAGATTCTGTATTTATTTCTCAAGCAACAATACTAAGAATTGACTACTAATACGAGTACAAAATTGGAAGTACATGTCCTCACAGTAACAAAATTCTCTTTCAATTTAAAGAAGTTAGAAAATTCTTGAACCATTGAACCGAATTTTTGGGATATCTCTTGAAATTGTCTTTATAATCCACAAAAAATAGGCCAAATCTAGAAGTGTATCCAGCTGCCCACTCCCAGTTATCCAATAAAGACCACACAAAATACCCTTTCACATTGCATTCATCTTCCCTGCAGCATAGCATTATTAATCAAAACTCCAATCCTAAATGCTTCTTTTTCTATGATTTTTTGTATAAAATCAAACAGTAAGATATATTATTGTTACATACTTGATAGCAGCGAGCAAGTTTCTTAGGTAATCATTGTGATATTTGATTCTTTTGTCATCCTTCTGGGCTTGTTTGATGGAGATAAATTGATTGTTTGGATCATCCATCCCTGTAATATAACCCACGAAAGATGAATATCCAGCTCTAGTTTTTTTTCTTCTTTTCAATAGAAAGTGGTTTTGTTGAAAAGAAGTTGATAAATTTAAACAGGGCACTTGAAGAAGATTACCATTTTCAGTGATAATAACAGGAGGGTTCCCATACTTCTGTTTGATGTAATTCATTAAGCTTCTCATCCCTTCAGGCACTATGTACAGCCATATGGAATTTGCCTGCAATTACATGAAAGTTTTAAATATGCGTATATAGTTAGGCAGAAGAAACTATTGGTGTTGCAAGAAAAAAATTGCATCTTTAATGGGTCACATACCCTGTCAGCAATAGGTTTCACACCTTTGAATGCTGAAAGCCATAGGAAAACATAAAGCGGAGTACCCCATTAGTGATATTTTTAAAACCCAAGTAATAAGGACTATTCTGACTAGTCATAGGACCTCTAGTCCTGTTTACTTACGGAGAGTAATGGCACCGGAGTCTGCAAGAGAGTCATTAAGCAGAACCCCGAGTAAATTTGTTGCATTATGTTTGGCATAGTATGTGGTGTAGTGATTTATTCCCACAAAATCCAAAGAGCCCTTGAGAAGAGCTGCCTCAGAGGTGGAAAATCTTGGCAGCCGACTTCCTACTCTAGTCCTCATTGAGCTCGGATAATCCCCAAACATCAAAGGGTCTAGAAACCTGCGGATACAAATACAATTACTCGAAGACACAAGTGAAAGAAAGAAAAAGAAACGGAATGACACAGGTATTTCTCTTCCTATACTCTAGAAAGATGCAAATGACTAAATATTGTTTACCAGCCAAGCTGGAAATCTTGAGCTCTTTGTGTTGCTTCAATGTCTTCTGTGGAGCTTGTTGCCGGTTCAAACCACATAACATCAAATGATAACCCTACTGATCCACGCTGTTTCGCCTGCATGGTGACCGAGTGATTTTAGTTCCACCTCGTGTCGTTTAACACAATGAAAATTGTTGCTGTTTGTGATGCCTGTGCATATATTTAGCTCAATGAATGATCTACACTTCACCTTATATTTTTTCCTGTACATATCTGCCACTGTTGCATGAGAAAGAAGGACATTGTGAGCAACTATGTAAGGCTCAGTTGCAGAATTTCCAGCCCTGCAGGACAGACGCAGAAGGATCGAGCATCGTCCAGGCGCCTGCAGACCCACATCATAGCCTTGTATAGAAAATGTATGTGGCTCGTTGAACGTGATCCAGTGCTTCACCCTGTCACCAAATTTCTGAAAGCATGTTTCGGCGTATGTAGCAAAGTCCTTTCTGTAAACGTGTAACGTCACATATATGATTTGAACTCATAAATTCAATCTGCAGTATTTACACAAGTGGGAGAAGTTTTGATTACATAATTTGGCGATCAAGCCATCCACTGTATTTGTCCTCCAAGGCTTGAGGAAGGTCCCAGTGGTAAAGGGTCACGTATGGTTCAATCCCTGCACATATATTGTAATCCATGATGAGGTATATAAAATGCAGTACCAAGTTCACCCAAGTTCACCAAGTATAAATAAAGGTTGAAAGGTACATACCTTTAGCAATTAAAGCATCGATGAGTTTATTGTAGTGATCAACCCCTGCCTGATTTATCTCTCCCGATCCATCTACAATATGCTGGGAAAATGTTACAAATTTTGTAACTGAATGTCAATGTGACAGGGGAGAATATCATAACGTGAAAAGCTTACTGGGGAAAATCCGAGACCAAGCAATGGAAAACCTGTAGGCATCCATTCCCATGTCCTTCATAAGTTGTATATCTTCCTGTTCCAACACCATATATTGAATGTTATTGTTTATTTTGTTCAGGAAATTAGAGTTTAATTCGCTGTTAATTGCTGGATGGACTTACAGGAAAACGATGGTACTGATCCACGGCAACGTCAGCATTACTGGAATCGATTATCTTGCCTGCAGCAGAATGCAAGGCATATTACTGGCATAGCTAATGAAAGTTTGAATGATTTATTGCCAGATTCTCTCAAGTTTATGCTGTTATTGTTCATAATTTCATTGCAAATTGCATATTATAATGCACCTGTTAAGCAAAATAAAATAATTAAAAATAATTGTTACCAGAAGTGTGTGAAAATGTGTCCCAGACTGTAGGTCCCCTTCCATCGTCTTTCACAGCTCCTTCGTACTGCCAAAACAATAAATAAATTAAATAATCAATAAATTGACATGTACACCGTGCACTCACGAGAAGAACCGAAAAGCAAAAGAGATTTTATCATTTTTCGGCTCTCCCTCTCTATATTCCCCACTGGAAACCGAAGCAAGTCCTGATGACAGGATGCCTTTTGTCGTCTTGCAAAAGGGAAAGCAGCTCTAAATAACAAGGTTAGGTAGTGGCTTTGGCCATGGCCATGTTCACGTGAAAACCCGATATATGTGCACCGTTGTATTCCATGGTTAAGCACAAAATTTCAAAAGAGGAAAAAATGTTGATAATACCAACCTGGAAAGCAGAAGAGGCAGTCCCAAAAACGAAACCCTTTGGAAAACTTGTTCTGTGAATCTGTGAAACGCATGTCTGGATCCCAAATACCACTAGTACTACTACAACCACACCAATGTCTTTCCCGAACGGCATGGTTTACCAATCCAGACAGCAGAACAAGTAATAAGATAACGATTTATGTATTGTACAGCGAGAGTCTGAGACTGGTGTTTTGGATTATCCAAGGAGAGCTTAAGAATATACTTCACAGAGATATGGGGAGAAAGACGAGAGAGAGTTGGTTTTGGATTTACATATAAACAGAGGATCGAGAAAGGGATAACGAATGAAAATGTGTAAATGGGTCGTTGAAAAAAAATCAATGAAAACGGTGGTAACTGCTGGCTCACAAGACATTAAGATGGTGTCGTGGTGGTGGTGGGGATGATGATGGTGGCCGCCGAGTATTTTAAAAAGTCCCGAGTTCACACTCTTTTATTTTATTCCACCAACTTGATCATATTAGTTTATAATCCTTTCTTTTTTCCCTTCTGGGACATCATGCATGCAAAGCGTGGCATATCTGTACATTTTGACTTTTGTGATCGCATGTTTGCACCACAGGAATCTGGTCTTTGATACTCATCACAGCCAGACCAGCAAAGCAACATCTTTATCAGTCTGCATCCTTTGTTAAAAATTTTAAACGATAAATTTTCATATTAATATTTCTTATTTATCTTCAAAATCATCTGTAATTTTAAGTAACCCCGTGTCTTGCCTTGATTCAATGATAATCTACATTGTTAATTATGCGTTTTATGGGATTAACCAGTAACTAGCACGCAGCAAACTCTCAATTCAGTGGCAACCCGGGGTCAATTATGCAATAAATGGCACACCAATTTCTTTATTATGCCATGCCAGATCACTCACCTAATAATTAAATCATCTTAATTCTTCCTATCCGTCAGTACTAATAATCACGGGTTAATTAATAATTGAAGTGGAGGTGGGATTTTCCTTGAAAACAATCCACCTCTAGCTGTGTAAATTCAAGAAACTGTTCCTGAATCCTCCTTCTCCCACCAAAAGGGGACGTTGCAGTTGGTGTGACCGGCTTTCTTGGTGCTGGCAAATCCACTGTAATTGAAAAACTTGCTGTTATTACTTCTACTTCCTGTCTAGTTTCATAGTGCCGTGTTAGTTACTGTTAAGGGATGGATACTCTCAAAGTTTTGTATCTCAGTATCATTTTCTCAAATTTATGAAAGATATTTAAAAATACTCATATTTTATAAGAAAAATTGTATTATGTTTTGTTATTATAGGTGGCAGAGGCTCCAATTTTTATGAACATCTTGTTGTAATAACTTGGATTTTATAAAAGATATTAGAAGTGTTACAGAAAATTGAAAACTTACGGGTAATAATACAGAAAAAATTTTGTTAAAATTTCTATAACCACACACCTACCTTTAGTTTTTAAATAATTTTTATAAAATTTTAATCATGTTTCCTGGATGTGACAGGTCGGATTTGTACCTGTGCAGAGGGGTTTTAACTATTGAAAACTCTGATCAACTACATCCTTGTCACCTTGCTGCTTTATTATTCTCTCTCACCAATATCATCAAATTTCAATTGGATTCATTGCGTATTTCACGGCCCTTTCTGTTCCTGTTCCTACACAAGTGTATATTATGTAACCAAATTGTTTGTTCTCACTACATTTTGCAGGCTGTAAGGGAGATTTATGAAATTGTTCCAGCTCGAAAATGGAGAACTGAAAAGAATCAGAGCATTCGTAGGTAATTCTCTAGCAGTGTCTCACCATTCTTACTGAAATCCTTGTTGAAAATCATGAACTCCTTCCCAACCCGCCTCATTGAATTTGCTTGTTTCCATTTGCCTTGCAGGTCATCATCTGAATAAGGATATATTCTTGTTGATTCATTTAGAACATGATCGCTTTTACTTGGCAATTAAAATTTGCTATTTGTGCTCTCTCACTTTGTGCTTTTAACTTTATTTTACAACTGCATTAGACGCTCATTCATCATCATTGATGTGATGAGATTGTTTTATCTAATTTCAGAATATACTATTTTATTCAATTTATGCAGCAATAGATGGTCAGGAATTGGTAAGGGTACTTCTCCTTGAAAGCATCGAAACTCTTTTGAATCTTCCTCAACTCATGTGCAAAAGCTAAATGGGATTTTCATTAGGAAGCAAGAAGTAATCCTTTCAAATCGACACTGATATTTCCTTTTGTAGGTCTACGTTCGTTCATTCAACAAAAACTAATGGCCGTACGATGTAGAATAAACAAAAGCTATTACCAAATAAGTTTACTGGCCAGAAACAGGACGACGACCAAGAGGAATTCGGACTAGCGAGCCCTAGTTGAAATGAAATGGGATTGGGAACCCGTTCAACTTACAACGACTTGGAAAACAATTACCACTCCCTCTATAAATTTGTGAGCAATACAGGTTCTTCTGTGTTGCTCAAGCATCAGACCATTAAGGTGGCCACGTATAAACTCTCTTCGGCTTCATGGCTCAGCTAGACATCCGTTGTTCAACAATTTTCGGCACTAGCGAAGAAGAAGGGTTCGATTTACCATTGGGGTATCCCAAGTGGTGAAGAGATAATTATGCATTACCTTACTAATAAGATCTTGAATCAAAAGCGGCCTACCACGGAATCAGTTCTGCTGATGTGCACGCTTATGCTTATATAAAAAGTGCTTTTGACAGTGTTTTGTTTTCATGTACAGAGTTTAACATGAACAAAATTTAGCAGCAAAAGGCTTATTGAATAAATTGATAATAATAATAATAAAATTATTATTATAAAATATCTATATAAATTATCGGGTAATTTTATTTATATTGAATAAAAATTTTGTATTATTACGATATTTATAAATATTAATAAAAATTTTATTGACTTAATTATTATTTAATAAATATTATTAACGTGTATTTTTAAATTTTATAAAATGTTAATAAATAAACTCTAGAGAAATTACTAAACGAAATTTCACTTTAATTATCTCCAATTCCCTTCACTAGAAAAAGAAATTTGAAAAGCAAAAGAAAACACTAATTTAAGAACGACGACGTTTGGTGCCTCTTATGATTGTTATTTCACCAGTGTATGGTGCGTCGCCGTTTAAGCATTTCTTTCTTTCTTTCTTTTTATTCCGAAGACGCATTGTCGTCTCTTACTTGGTCATTTTCTGCTCATCAACGTCATCTTTAACCTAGTGTTTGATAATTCCCGAGCAATTGGTAATTAGGGCTTACTTCGTCGTTCAAAGCAGTAAATAATGAATGAATCCTCTTTCACTCATAACCTTCTCTTCTTATATCTTTTCAGATTCTAATTTCAGTTTTCGGGGAGCAGTGCGAGCGCGCGAACTTCTGGTATGCTGATATATACATACATATATATATGTATGTATTCGATTATTTTTTATTGTTTTCTGTTGTTGTAATATTATCTGTTCTTGTTAATTTCTTTTCAATTCAATTTCCTTATTACTAAACTTACCATGAACTCGATTGTTAATGGGAACTTTAAATCTCTGAATTAATTCAGTACTTTTGCTACATAAACTAATGTAGAAGATGCTTGTTTTAATGATACAAATTTGAAAAGACCAAATTGTAGAATCCGATGACACATAAATTTCTTCATCTGATTCCGTACTATTAAAATCAATATATATATATATATATATATATAATTTTATTGTTATTAACTGGCGTGCTGGGAATTCTCAATGGCTTTCTCCCATTTGGGTCTAACCTCTGGATTTTTTGAATGAATTGTGCAAATTTATGTGTACGTGTCTTTATATCAATGCCCTTTTATTTCCTACATAAAGAGTAAGTATAAATATGGCTTATGAGATGTACAAGAACAAGATTGAACTTTATTTGATCAGCCTGAGCTTCAGCATTCTGTAGTTTATCATGTATTCTCACGCTAAAATGGGACAATAGCAAGATATATATATACAGTGCTATTCTTTTCCAATCAATGCCCTAATTTTGTGTTTTTGCATTTGGGATTTGGGAAAAAATAGGGTATGTTAGGCAATTTATATATGAGACCAGAGGCTAATGATTATTACTGTTGTGTATTTCTTGAATCTCAGGCAGATCAATCTTTTGACATGATGGCATTGCTTGTAGTCTGTGGGTAACCCTGCAGCGGGAAGTCACTGCCTGCGGTGTCCCCAGCTGAAGCTCTAAAAGAATCCGAGTCGAAAGAGACAGTCAGGATAATTGATCAAACTTACTTACATCTTGATTGTAATCAGACCTGTGCGAATATGTCTATGGAGAAGAATTTATGTGTTGTGCTCAGGTCTGCAGTTGATAGATCTGTGTCTGAAGATAATATCATCATAATAGATTCTTTGAACAGCATCAAGGGTTACAGATACGAGTTATGGTGCTTAGCTTGTGCTGCAGCAATATTTGTGCTGATGTGGGAAGAAGCTCATTTTTTGAAAATGGAATGAAGAACGCTGAGAGAAAGGAGAAGCCACGTATGACAATGATAGCATACTGGAAGATTTGGTAAGGAGGTTTGATAAACAAGATAGAAGACATCGATGGGATTCCCCTTTGTTTGAGCTGTGCCCCTATAAAGACGTAACAGAGAAATCATCTGCTGCCATTTTTGATGCAGTTTCTTATCTGACAAAAAAGGTGGATTCAAAATCATGGGATGTTAAGATTTTGCAGCCAACCTATACAAAATACATGATTCTCTGAGGCAAATTATCTATATGAATTGGACAGACCTACACAAGATGTGATCAATGCTATGGTGGAAGCACAATCTAAGGCACTTGGAGGGCCCATGAATGGGATTCCTCTTGGGCAGTGTTTACCAAATATCAAATTTCAAGGCCAGTTGGACTCCCAGAGCTAAGAAGGCTGCGAAGAACATTCATTAAGTTGACAGGGCAAACAAGTTTGAATGGACAACCGCCACCTTCTGACGCTGACAGTGCAAAGAGGATGTTTGTGGATTACTTGAACAGAGAGCTAGAAACCACTGTTTGGAGGATGATTAATTGATGATACTGTAGTATGCTATTTGGAAAGTCTGGAATAATTCTTTCAAGTATGATTCTAGGGTTTTGTTGCAGTTCTAAATGCTTTGTACTATCAATGGGGGAGAGAGTATGTTTATCTAGAAAATATTGTCTCTAATTTGGTCCGTCTATTTGTATCAAAAGAAAACCGAAGTGTCTCTTATCAATGGGCTTCCTTGTAACATTAATTCTATGATAATTTATTTTTTAATGTATAAACTTTTGTTTTTGAAGATTTTCCTTTCAAATTATTCATCCTGTACATTTTGTGGGACAAGTGCATGACGGTGAAGGCAGTTCTTGAGAAGGCTGTGTCAGGGGCAGGGATTGGGGATAATAAAGGGTAGGGCTCAATACACACACACACACACACACACACACAGAGGTTGTCTTGCAAGTATAAGCTGGAGACCATAAGCTGGCAAAAACCATGGAATCAACTCACCTCTAGCTAATGCTAATTCTAATGTATTAGAGGTCTATCAATTATACAGGTTGTCTTGCCAGTATGGCTATCAAACTGCATTTAATTAAATTTAACTAAGTCGGTGATTGAGTCATGGGGTAAGTAGCCCCTGTTTAATGGGTCAGATTTTGGTAATAGTAATAATAATAAGAAGTAAAAGGGAACTTCATGTTTCACATCAATGGATGTGAATGCTGAAAATGTTTTAAAACAAAAATAAATGCTGAAAATGTTTTTCTCTGGTTCATTGAGGTCAAAACTACCCACTTGTATTAATGTCAGTTTCTGTTACTCAAATACAAACTAGTCGTAGACTTGAGTGAAGAACATACCATACATCACATGACAGGCAAAATGACAACCACCCATGCCAGCTCCGCTCTAAATCCAAGGGCGTAGCTGCCCGCTCGCCCATTAGAACACCATCACTGTCATTCTGGCAATCGCACATTGGGTTTGAAACTCCTTTTAGGCTGGCGTAGCGTATTTGCTAGAACAAACCAATTTAATAGTACCGCTACCGCTAAAAGCAAAAGTCTGCGACATATCATAAATTACAATTATTCTTCATTTGTGTTGTAGAGGAAATGATTTGCCTGTTTGTTTGTCTAAAAGTTAGAGCCTTGGGTGTTTTCTCTAGATCTGATTTTATAGTATTTATTTACAATAAAACACCCAAACCCCAAAAACTCGAATCTGATAAATCTGGACTCTTAACAAGAACAGCCCTGTTTGCTTTGAATTTCCACCCTTCAACGACCCTTTAAGTGGTATGCCCCAGAACCCTATTTTTGTTTTCATTTTTGCATCACTTTATATGCTTTTGATCTGATTTCTGTAATGGGTTTCCTTCTTGAGACCTGGGTTTCTTTTAGTTGATTATAAAAATGGAAACTTTCGCATTTTGGTCTTGTGGGTTGCTGAAGTAGTGAAAAGCTAATGATATTTCAGTTTTGTTGTTTTTAAACAATTAAACTGACCGTTACTGAATCTAAATAAATTTTGTGATATTGATTTGGTGGATCTTTGACTTGCAGCAGGTTGATCTGATTGGTTTGTTGGTTACTTGCTGTTGCAGACTGGCGTTTCTACTATTGGCATTACTCAATTGTGCACAATCAACATTACTATTCTGAGAGGATTCGATATGTTTTTTGAGTGATTTCGACTTTTGATTCTTCCACATCGTTGAATTTTTGTGAATTATTGATCTGTTAGCAGGATCTCAAAGTTAGTTGAGGTGATCTGATTTTAATGTTTTGAGTCATTAATGCCACAATCACGTGTGGAAGATCTGTGCATGTAATTGGAGGATAAGTTTACACGAGAGTATCTCAATGCTTGCAGCAGCTGTACGGATTCACGATAACATAAATAGGATCTTATATGTTATCATAGGCTGCGAAGGTTATGGTTTTTTCTGTTCCTGTATATTTACATTAAAGGGATTTGTTATTTAGTGGCATTTGAAACTAATATTGTCTAAGGGGTTTGCACAATTTGGATATGAGAATCTCCTGGTTCAAGAAACTGCCTGTTATTTTTGGCTGTAGACAACGACTCAGCTGGTTGTTATTGTGCCTTATTAGCTTTGTTGCACTAATTGCTGTATTAGGATCATCAACGTCTACTACCTTTGACTCCGTAACTTCAACTTTGAAACCCCATAATTATTCAAACTACAGGAGGCTAAAGGAGCAAGCTGCATTCGATTATTTGGAGCTCAAAACTCTTTCATTGGGAACTAGTAGGCAAAAGGAGCTTGGCCTTTGTGGCAAAGAAAGGGAAAATTTTGTGCCTTGTTACAATGTCTCGGCAAATTTGTTGGCTGGGTTTAAAGATGGGGAGGAGTTTGATAGGCATTGTGAAATGTCAAGACTAGTTGAACAGTGTTTGGTTCGGCCGCCAAAGGA
The DNA here is from genome assembly GCA_019650275.1 of Xylocarpus granatum. Lineage (NCBI taxonomy): Eukaryota > Viridiplantae > Streptophyta > Magnoliopsida > Sapindales > Meliaceae > Xylocarpus > Xylocarpus granatum. The sequence continues at coordinate 56,088 of BNST01000189.1, forward strand.
TTATAAAATCCCCTTAAGATGGCCAGCTGGTAGGGATGTGATATGGAGTGCCAATGTGAAGATAACAAAAGAACAATTTCTTTCATCTGGAAGCATGACAAAAAGGTAACCTTTAAGTTATGGTAAATGTGATTCTTTGGTGGCTTTATGAAAAAAAATTAATATTCTTTGTTTACATAATTTGTTCAAATCAATAAATTCTTATAACTTCTTGCAAAATTTATTAGTTTTTATCTATTTTTGTTAGTTTTATGAGATACAATGAATTTGTCACGTACATTTGTATTCTTCAATAAACTTTCTAGGTTGATGTTACTGGAAGAGAATCAAATTGCATTTCATTCTGAGAATGGATTGATCTTTGATGGTGTCAAATATTATTCTCGCCAGGTTGCAGAGATGATAGGGCTAGGAAGTGATTCTGAATTTCTTCAAGCTGGTGTAAGTTTTCCTTGCGTGTCATTGTTATTATGCATAAAAGTTAATATATGGAGCAAAATTTGCTTTAAAACAGCTTAATTATGGTTTACAACACAATGGCAAAGTGGAGTGCTATGTTATAGTCTTAAAACGGTTTACAGCACAAATAGCAAACTGGAGTATATGGTTGGTCTCTATTCTGTCTTTTTCCTTTTTCACCTTTATCTTTTTTGAAAGGAAAGTAGAACTCTCGGTTGCATCATAATTTTTGATTGTCCCGTGCCAAATACAGGTTCACTCTATACTAGATATTGGCTGTGGATTTGGAAGCTTTGGTGCTTATTTATTACTATCATTGAAGCTAATGGCTGTTTGTGTTGCGGCATATGAGGCATCTGGCAGCCAAGTTCAGTTGGCCCTTGAGAGAGGTCTTCCAGCAATGATCGGCAACTTCATCTCAAGACAACTTCCATATCCATCATTGTCATTTGAAATGGTTCATTGTGCTCAATGTGGGATTATTTGGGACCAAAAAGGTAAATTTGGAGCTTTTTGAGTAGGCATGTTTTCCATTGGTTATTGTTGTGTTCTTTTTGGTTGATCCAAAAACATAATTTAGAGAAAGGAAAATGGGTCTATTTTATTATTTTCCTTTTGTTTTCTGTTGCTTGATTAAAATTGTTGCTTTTGTTTTGGTGCTGAATCGTTTTTGACTGAAAAGTTTTAGTGACACAACTCTATTGTTTAGCCCACCCATTGACATACATATGTTTCGTATAACTTTATTTCAGAAAAACCACTGCTTCAAAGATGCTGCACTGCTAAACATGGAAAGGATTGTATGGTTACTGCAACTGTATCAACTCTGACTGAATTTCTGCTTCATTTTTGCCTTGTAATCTTTTTGTTCCCTTCTAAAATATCATTGGAATGATGTATCAAAGGTAACCATTTGCCTCCACCAGGGAGACCAAGACTGCTATATAGGTTCAGAATTCTGTCTTTTTGATAACTTGGCCAGACTGGTTGTTAAGCATTCAATTAGTATATTTGGCAGCAGCTGTATTATCGGCTAAAATCTTATCATTCTTTTTCTCTGAACTGAAATTATTTACTGTTTATTAATATTCAAGATTATTTGTATTTCTTTTTCCTGTTCATTATTTTAATGTTATCAGCAGGTAGTGAACCAGTTCTGAACTTTTGTGCAGAAAACATGCCATTTCTAGAGATCTCGTCTCCAATTTCACTGTTGGCAATATTAGGCCATTGTATATAGCAAATTGTTTCCTTCATGAATTAGTTGCAATCATACAACTGGTGCTGGTATGATATTATTGGATTTTGATACATATTACATCAATTTAGATTGTTTTTTGTGTAGTATTGGCTTATCAAAGGTTGTGAGATGCAAATATATTGGCCAGGTAATAAAAAAACTAAAAAGGAAAGAGCAAGAAACATTGGAAAATGTAAAGTATACATCTGAGCGATGGAATTACCGAAATCGCTTACCTCCCAGGAATTACAGAACACTTAGTTCTTCTGTAATGTTCTACTGCATGCATGCTTGAAATTGTAATGAATGTTATTGTGGATGTGCATTTGGTAGATTTAAGTCCTAATTATTATTTTTTAATGATTTGTTTTTAATTTGTGTTGCTTGCTTCTGAGAATCTCATTGCTCTGCTTCTAACCACAAAACAGATAGCATTTTCCTTTTAGAAGTGGACCGGTTACTTAAGCCTGGAGGTTACTTTGTTTTAACCTCGCCCGCAAGCAAAACACATGGAAGTTCATCGAGCATGAAGAAGAAAAGTTTGCTAAAACCAATGGAAGAATTCACTGAAAAAATCTGTTGGAGTCTTATTGCTCAGCAAGATGAGACTTTCATTTGGCAAAAGACTGTTGATTCACATTGCTATGCCTCTCGGTGAGATAGTAATAACAATAAGCACTCTTCTATTATTCTTATTTTTGTTTTAGTATCCCCGTTAGGTAGGTTTTTAAACTTGAGTAACTACCTGTATTCCTTGTTATTTTGAACCATCTTTATATGAGAAGTTTACCCATTTCTTTCTCAAATTTATGGCTTTATGCTGAAAGCTGTATTGATTATTCTTTATTTTTTCTTTAATATAGCAAGCATGGTATACCACTTTGCAAAGGACATGATGCTGTAACATACTATCAGCCCCTTGTGTCATGTATTAGTGGGACAACTAGTCAACGATGGATTTCCATTCGGAACAAGTCCTCTGGTTCGCCACTGAGCCCAGCAGAGCTTGAAGTTCATGGAAAGTATTGTTTCAAGATGATTTTTTTCAAACATTTTGTTTCAGTTGTGTTACCGTGCAGCTTGTGTGTTAATGCCTTATTTATATCCTGTTGCTGTGTTAGTTTATTGATGCAATTTCATCGTTGCAGGAGTTAAGCCTGAAGATTTTTCTGAAGACTTGCATGTCTGGTGGTCAGCTCTGAAAAACTATTGGTCTTTGCTTACAGCCTTAATTTTCTCTGATCACCCTAAGAGGCCAGGTGATGAAGATCCATTACCTCCATTTAACATGATACACAATGTGATGGACATGAATGCTCATTATGGGGGTTTAAACGCTGCATTTTTGAAGGAGAAAAAATCTGTTTGGGTGATGAATGTTGTGCCTGTCAATGCCCGAAATACACTTCCTCTCATACTCGATCAAGGTTTTGCGGGAGTTCTGCATGATTGGTAAATTTAATGTTTTATGAAATAAGTTTTTTGAAGTGTGATGTTAGTAAGTTTCTTTGAGGCATGGTGGTCAAGAAATGTTATCATGATTTTTGTACAAGTTATCTTGGATGGATGAAAAAATATAAAATAACAATTTTGTATCTTCATAGGTTTTCCTAAACAATATTCCAAGAAAGTTTTTGGATCAAATTATTTATTCTTTAATGGTTTGACTGTATTTGAAATAAATTTGAAACCTTTTGAGATTATGTTGCCTACTATTCATCTTTAGTTCCTTTTTGTTTACTTCTGTACTTGCTTTTAACTTTCTCTCAACTGATAAAAGTTAAAGTAAAATATAAACCATAAATCCTCCTATAAGAAATTAAGATCTGTCCAATGATGATGAAGTTTGATCCTTTCTTTGATGTCCGTATCTCAGTGGTATGTATTTTCTGAGGACCTCAATAAAGGCATGTTTAAGTCGAATTTTAAACATTCGACCTCAATTCTGGTTAGGTGAAATTTTGTTTAATTTTAGGCACTATATCCTAAATGTTTTGTTGTATGTTAATTTTAAATTAAAAAATGGTGTTGAAAGATGTTGTCTCACTTCAGCAAATAGATTGACTGAGTTTATCTTTCTGTTTGACCACAGGTGTGAACCCTTCCCCACTTACCCGCGAACATATGACATGCTTCATGCAAATGGACTCATTTCACATCTCTCTTCAGAGAGGTGTGATCCAATGGATTTATTTTTAGAGATGGATAGAATTCTACGGCCTGAGGTATTTTTGTTGCATTCTGTCTATTGATTTGTTAACCAAATGCTTATGCTTGAACATTATGCTGTGACCTACAAAGTTATTTACTTCAATTGGTATGGTGCTTACTTCTACATTCAGAGAAGTTATGTCCCATTTTCTCCTTTGTCCTGTTTAAACCAATCAGCAACCTGCCACTCCTTTATTTTTCTAGTTTATTGTTTCTAAACAAAAGCCAAAAAGGAAAAAATTCTCTTTGTCAAGTTTTCAGCTGCTACATCATTTGTAATAATTGCTGGTGCATGCTGTTGTACTCATTTGGTCTTCTGTACGATAAGTTTTTTCGAAAATGTTTCTGACGCACCTAGTTATCTACAGTCTGGGTGAAATTTTGATCATATTTGGTCGCCAGGGATGGGTTGTTCTTCGTGATAAGTTGGGAGCTATAGAGATGGCACGAATGCTTGTTACACAGATACGATGGGAAGCAAGGGTGATTGACCTTCAGAATGGGAGTGATCAATAGCTACTTGTTTGTCAAAAACCATTTGTGAAAAAATAATTGATTCAGCACC
>BNST01000190.1:0-96892 GCA_019650275.1 Xylocarpus granatum
TGCAGGAGAAAGCAGAGCATGACATTGAAAAAGTGCGCAGAGTACTGGCTTCAAAGCTAAACCAAATGGAAATTTACATCATGGTCTGCCATTGCCGATTACTCACACGAAGAAGGTTCTTAAATTTGTCTTATTTACTTGTTATACCTTGAAGCAAATGTCATCATACTTGATTAAAACATGAATTAAACTATAGCACTGACTATGGAAACTTGGGGGGGGGATGGGTTAAGCTATGCGTTCAAACTTATGAAGGATTGTTGCTTTCACCAATAGCTTTTTGTACTGGGTATAGTGGTCAAGGGATGCTGTTTTATTTATGCATAGATGATTTATCTAATCGGTGGTGTACTGGTGGCAAATCATGCTTTGCAGAAACCACTTTCTCAGCCTTGGTCACCAAAACTTGGAGGGAAGCCAACTCCATCTGTAGTCCAGGATACAAGCTCCCTGTCTCTGTGGAAGCCATCAATTAATACTGAGAACTCTAAGCCTGTTTTAGAGAAAATTAAGCAAACCACAACTCGCTCAGTCACTTCACTGCCAAAACTTGGAAGGAAGTCAACTTCCAAACCAGTTCAGGATGCAAATGTGCGACCACCCTGGAGGTCTTCAATGAATACTGCAAGCTTCCAGCGCATCGTGGAGAAAAAGAACCCAAGCACAAATCGATCAGTCACTTCACTGCCAAAGAAGCATGCACATGAGAATGCTTCTCCGAATATCCAGCATTGAGTTTACAGAAGGGTGTTTTATTAACATGATCGACCCCAGCTGCTGGCTCCCCAGAGACAGTTTTGTAAATTTGGATAATTATTTTGTATGATGTCAAATACATATGTAAGTTGGTCCCTTTTCACTTGGAATAAAAAAAAAGTAGTTATTTCACATTCTGGTTTTTTAACACGATGACTTTCAGATTGATCCTACTGAAACTTTAGATCTTAATAGATTTATTGGAACAATTATTAGTGGTTTTGATGTCACCATTTATTATTAATCGCTTTCAATGACAATTTAGCTCAGTTACCATCAACTTTGAGAGAGAGCATGCTTATTTTTCAGCTTAGTTACCCCAAAAGTATTTGCATAAAAAGTGCAAGTCAAATTTGGAACTTATGATTTATGCTGATGACGGATTCCTCAATATTTTGAGCTGCCAATTTAATGATGTGACTATAGGGCTGCTTGTAATGCAGTGTCAGTGATTTGTGTGTTTTCAGAAGTGTAGTATACACGAAGTAGTCAAGTGGAAAGAGCAAAACCCAAAGCTAGAATCTGCACCCACAACTTGCAGTTGTGGATAGAATCTGCAAGGTTTGTGCCGGGTCACCCATAATTGCACCCATCTGAATGGCATCATTTACATAGACATATGTACACCACCAACCACCCATGTTAAGAACTTGAAGAAGCAAGAGAATTAAGCTTAATGTTATCCATCACTCATATCATACATGCTTCAAAATGTCTAAACTGATGAGCAATTCACTCCCAATTCATAGAGTTGTTATACTCTTTATAGACCAATCATCTAATATGAAATAGCGAAGTATCCATCCAGCATTGCAGACATGTGAAGGGTACAACAAGGTCACGCTATAAACAAACCTTGATCGATTATAGAATATTCTGTTGGGGTCATAGTGGCGATCGTAATCAAACCTCATATTGTCATACAGGTGGATTGGGACTTCAGAAAAGTGTCTCTTGGATCATTGCACTCTGAAAAATTTATATCCTGGAGTCCAAGATTCACAGCTAAACAATCACCTTGCGGCCAACAAAATTGCAAGCCATCATCCAGCGATGCCAAAGATGACCCAATTCCCCAATTTATGCTCTCGTTGGGTAGACTCCAAATCGGAGATGCAACTCACGTTGAAGCCCTGACTTTTTATGCTTGACGTGCTAGTGGCAATGGGTTCAAAAGATTGATGATTTACCGTAGGACTCTTGGTCTGAACAGGCAAAAGGATTCAATCTGCACTTCCTATTGGAATTGTACTGGGCATAATTGCTTTTGTACTTGGCATCCAAAGGGCTTAAGCTATTTGTCCCTGTGCAGCCACTGAAGGTCTGGCCTAATGGATGTACCTGGCTTTAAACAATCGCTCATTCGGGATGCAATGCCGATGGACCAGGCACTGGTAGCTGGCTGAAGCCATTCTCTAACTGCAGGCGACTTATGTTCAGGTTTCAATTGAGTCTGTGTGAACATCAGACCAAGGGTACTGTGATAGGGATGGTAGAATCAAATGCTGTGAGGCTTACTTCTGGCTCCCCTGGTGCAAAAGAACAGTCGAAGCCTATTTGCGAACTTTTGGAACTTCTGGCATTACGTTGATTGGGAATATCAACAGTCAAGCTCTTTTGGTTTCTGTTACAGGAATTGAAACAATCCCCTTAACTTCACGTGCAAGGCCTTTTGGTGTTTACATTCTGGACAAGTGAGTTACTGCCAGAAAATCCACAACTTCCACTTGAAACATCATTGTGGTGGTGCACGCTTATTGAGTTTTGGAGGCCAAAACTATTAGCAGAATCTTTTGAAGGTGAATCTGTCTGTTTTATGCCACCAGAAGATTTTAGTTCATTTTCCTTCTGCAGCCTACTCAAATACAGGCGGTACTTCTGTAAGAAACAGGAAAAGCCCCATTAAAGAGATCATGATCTTAAATAATTATGACCATAATGCAACACTTTTTTTTCTCCCCTTTGCAGCCTTTTTTTGATAAGCATAGCTGTGCAATGTAAAAGATTTTGTGGTGGGACTGTCATTTAACCTACATTATCTACATAATCAACATAAAGAAGAATTATCATTTAAATCTATGACAGTAGAAGTACAACATCCATCAAATTCGAGTGAAAAGGAAAACTATGCTCTCATGGGAAATACTGCCATGGATAGTACAAGAAAACATGACAAACATGATAAAAAAGTTTTAGCTGGCAGAAAAATCTAAGTATCTACCTGCAAGTGGCTGGCAACATTTTCTCTGGTCAGCCAAGGCACATTCATCAAGTTGAGAATTTTCTTAGGACCAACTTCTGCCAAACACACATTACATGTCATGGCTCTGTGGAAGCATGATAAAGATGGAAGCTATATCATTGAAAAACACATAGATATTTAAATATTAGATTAAAATTTTCTAATTCATGATGATCCAGAGACCATAAAGTAAGAGATGACGTTCATGGATCACTCACTATCAATTCCAATCTGATTTACGGCTTTCACAAACTTTTGATGAAGTTTGACAGACCAAATCACTCTAGCTTTTTTCATTGGAGAAACTTCTGCACAGTCTTTATCATCATGCTTGTTTTCAACATCTTTTCTTTTCCTTCACAGAGTTCAGATCTTCTCCAGTATGGAAGTGAACATCATCAGACTGATCTGATCTGACTTCTTGTCATCTGAATACTTTCAAACCCTTCAATTCAACGCCTCTTACCCTCATGTATTCTCTTTCTGAATACATGCTGCCATATATTCCGGAGTTCTTTCATTCTTATTGGTTTGAGGAGATAATCGCATGCTCCATGTTGAATGCCTTTCATGACCCTTTCTGTTTCTCCATCTACGGACATTACTGTGCAGTTACACGTGTACAAATAGTCAGAAGCGGGTCCAAGTGAATGTAGGAAAACATAAGTAGAATTAAGGAAAATGCTGAGCAATCTATACACAACCAGCAAAGAACTTACTTATAACTGGAAGATCCATTTCAAGACCCAACTTGCTCAAGGAGCTTAAACCCATCCATGTCAGGCATATTGACATCACTGATTACGATGTCATATCCATCTTTCTTTTCACGAAGCAAGTTCATTGCATCTCTGGCTAAACCACTAGTGGTGACTGAAACATATTAACAGCAGCCAGAAAAAAAAATCTAGAACAGATAAGAGAAATATGATGAGCTGTGATCTGGGAGCCTCTGTATACTGTCCAGAAAGCAAACCAACATGTGCAACAACATTTTGTCTCAGCAAAAAAATTACAAAAAAAATGTCTGATGAAATTCATTTGCTGAAGAAATGTGATACTATAACTCCATAATTAAGTTTTACTGATTTCAGTTTTCGATGCACAGACGAATTACATGCTATTGCACAATATGAATATGAAGAAATCCTTAGATATGAATGACACTATCCGGAGGGCCAGGAGGCTCAAAAGGATGTTCTACTGATGATCAATAATCATTCTCGACTTTGCAAAGTATACAAAATAAATTCAGTTGTTCATGGGAAACATACAAATAGGATACCAGAAAGATTTCTCTGAAATGTGAATGTGCCAAAACCAAGAAAGTAGTCGGTATAACTATAGTCATCAGTAATAGAAATAAATTGGAAGAGTCGAACGAGAGGATATCATTTTCTGCAACGAATGTCTATGGCAGCACCAGTAGAAAAAAAAGAAAAGAAAAACAGATTCAAGGGACACTTTTTGAATGGTTGAAAGCCAAGGAGCATGCTGACTGAAGTAGATGCAATGAACTGAAACATATTTGCATCAATGGTGAATACTGGCCCTATAATCAATATTACAAGGAAAATTGGCAAAGCCGATCCTAGGGGCAGGAATCAGCTAACCTTAATCCAAGACAAGGTTTGGTTTGTTCATTCATATCTTGGCTGAGCTTACATTGAGTTTAAGCTTGTTTCATGCTTCCATAGGATCCCACGTAGAAAACTAGAACCATTCAATCTTAATCACAGAAGATCAGCCCAATATCAAGCTTATTCATGGGTAGAAATCATCAAGCTCATACCACCTTATCATATATTATTACATATAAAGGCTAATATCGAGACCCAGCAGAAAAGCATGCTACTTGATTCACCACGCAAATACATTCTTCATCATGTGGTACCTCGAATCAAAATTACAGTACTACTTACCCCATCATCTGTGCATGATACCAAACTGAAATGTTCAGAAGCCTTGCTAGACCTTATTCTGCTAAATTGGATTTGCTAAGAACTAAAATCTGAGCTAGGCTTCTTCAACATTAACACGCTAAGCACAATGATAAACTTCAGAAGCTAAAAGGTTTCATGTTAGTTGTGTGAAAACTGAAGCCTAATCTCCACCACTTAAATATTTTCCAAGCCCTCAAGCCTAAAGGAAAAATTAGTCTGTAGTTTCGGGTTCAATATTCTAATACAAAAGTATAAGCAAAACAAGAAAAACCTAGAAGCTCAAGGTTTATGAGCTTGATTTGATTGATAAAGCCTTCTTAACAAGCCAAGCCCGTAAACATGAGAAGGTGGTTTTCTGGCTAAGCAAAGTGTAAAGGCTATAGCTTAGGCAGCAGCACAACATCAAAATGATAAGACAGCTGCATTCTTACTAGTTGAATGGGTGAATCGTTTATCCTTTTCCCATTTTACTGCATATGTTTATGGGTCTTTAAACAGCAGGCCTTTCTATTTGAGCTAATGTAGATGACATCACTGAGTTTGTTTGAGGATATGAACTAATGGAGCCCTAAATTTGCTGAACTGGGGGTTTTAAAAATAAACTCCTCTTCACGGAGAACCCAACCAAGAATTCTCTTTCTTTATCATCAATCCAAAACACTGTTTGCAACTTGAAAACCTTTTAATAGCATGATTTGTAGTTGTGATAAGCATGAGTGGGGCAGTGCCTTCAGAATTCGGGATTGTTGCCACGTCATGATAGGGGCATGCATCAATCAACGTCACTAGCATCATCTTGTGACTAGCATCAATATCATCAAGATTTCAGTTGAAATTGTTCATTCAAAAATTTAGCAGATCATGATATGCAACGAGCAGAAGCACTCATGATAAAGGGTCCCAGTCTTGGAAGAGATGCAGCATCAGAGCTATTGGTAATTGAAATAATGGTGCATACGACCCTATGCACCCTACTCTTTATTTTATCCTTTTCAACAAAACATTTGAAACAGTATTTTTTGTAAGAGATACAACTCCTTAAGCAGAAGTATTTGGGCGTTATCGATCAATCAATTCAGAAATCAACATCTGGAAAGAACTAGGAAACATTCTTATGCCTAACATATGCATGACTCAGAACTTCTGACTCGTAAACCCTATCAGTCAGAAAAACTGGCCTAGATGCCTATCATCAAGTCAAAGTGTGGGCTCGGTATGTGGATCAAAACTCAGCAATTACTGAAGCTTCCGAAGAAAACTGCTTAATTGACTTCAATCAATCTGATAATAAAATGAACGTTCACAATTTCTCCCGGATTCATAACATTTTCAGCCCTTGTGTACTACTATTAGATGCATTATCAAGCTCATAAACTTAAAGACTTGCATCTAGAAAATCCTCGCCTTTCAGAGAAAACTATCAGATTGATTTTCGAGACAAAAAACTATAACCATACTTGTATTTTTTGAACAAAGGATGAAGTATCAGAACAAATTACGAAAGCAAACAATGCATCGTGACATTCCAAGTGAACTTTATTTCTTCACTTTCATCGTTATACAGGGAAAATATTGCTCATTACTTGCATGCAAAGCTCGATTCTGTGCTCGACATGAAGCTAATTACATAAAATTGAAGCTATCTTTAAAACTCATGCAAACGAAGAAAAAACAAACGAACAAAAACAGAAAGAATAGAAATGAATGATGAGTTACATGCCATCAGACTTCACATTACACATGCACAAAAAACCCATCTCATAAATCAACATTATAACATATAAAAGAATGTATAAACTTCGTGTAGCAAAATCTGATGACATTAGAAAATGATATAACAATAACAAGAAACACAAACAAGTAGATACAAGAAGCAAAAACAGTAACAAAGTAAAGTTTGCTTAAATTTGAGTTAACCTTCATAAGAAACACTTTTTGAGCATCTTCTCAAGAATTTTTAGCCACGTTGGATCGTCATCAACAACAAGAACACGAAGACCGGCAGGATTAAACGTGTCGTTTCTAGGAGAAGAGAAAACCATTCTCCATCATGGAAGAAGCTGATACGGAAACGCTGAAACAGAAAAAACACAGACACGAAACACTAAGGGAAAAAAAAAGAGAGAGAAACAAAGAAAGCGATGAGCAACAGAGACAAGAGAAATGGGGAAGACAAGTGTTTGGTCTGCGGTTTTGGAAAAGAAAAACTGGGTTGGTCTGGGATTTTAAGAGCGAAGAACAGACAACGAATATTGGCGCCGGCTGTAACTGTCCCTGTGCCACACGTTGGCTTTTTATCCTCTTTCGGCTCGCTGTTTCCCTTTCTTTTTTTGCCCTTTTGACCTCCTTTTAAGGTAAAATAGTAAACAGAAGGGGTAACAAAATTGTAATGTCAAGTATAATTACCAGGGAGGATTGTTGATGGAAACACAAGGATTGAAAATGGTAACATGCATTCCTTGAGGATCTATCAATTGTAGTAGCAGAGTCGGGCCTCACCCATAAAATTAAATGAGTTGGAAACTTAAGAACATCAATTGGGTGTGAAGGAATACAACATCTCCTAATTGAGAGTCTGGTTATGATACATGCATGTTTTTTCATAACAATTGAAAATAAAAATAAAAAAGTAAAATGTTAGACATGTATCATAGACAAACTCCTTTAACTTATGATAGTTTACAGTTTGAACTTTAACCACATCACCTTGTTGCAAACATAGAATAATAACATTGTAGTTTAATAGTGTTGCTTTGAGTGTAACATGTTTGGTGTGATTGTATGAACACTGATTAGTAATGCTAATTACGTTTCTCATTTGTTTTTTTAATTACAACTTGCTATTAGCTCAATTTAAAAATTCTTGGAAAACAAATTAAGATAATGCATGGGATATGGATGTGTGGAATTATCTAAAGAGGGAAGTTCAATAATGAGCCTCAATGATGTCCCAAATTTTGGGATATTTAATAGATAGATTACTTGTTTTGGAGGGGACAATGAAGATGGCATGTGGGATGTAGTGTCATGTTTCTTCTTCTTTTGGAGGTGGCATGCGATGTATGGATAAATCTTAGACAAATTTGGTCCCCAAAGCGCATAAGATTGCGGTGCACCCATGTTAAAGGTTTGGAATAAACAAAGGCAAAAAATTGCGAATGTACACCATGTTAAAAGCAATGTTTTCACTTCTCGACGAAGAAGAGGAAGGTAAACAAGATGGGATTCATGGGAAATTATTGGAGAGGAAAGTAATATTTGGTGCAGAGGCATGTGAGTAGCACAACATCATGGGGAAGACTAAGAGCAATAAATGAACAAGTCCAAGGACATGTAACCTGGAAGACAACCTTAAATGCGATTTGTACAAAATCCAACATCTTTGAACAGCCTAACATTTTTTTGTCCATTTGACTTTGTTATTGTCTAGAACCAATGCAAACACAACATCTGCTTAATCTCTCGCAACTTCCAAAAGTTGCTGAAATGCTTCAATAAACCAAAAGGCACTAAAATAAACTAGTGGAAGTAGTGAAACCCACCTTTAGATTCTCAATAATTCTCCTAATATGAAATGTCTTTTTCTCTGTACTTGCGGTAATGCTGCGGTTGAAAGAGAGAAGATTTTGTTTGTTGTATTTCTGTTTGTTTGATACCTCCACAAAAATGCATTTTGCCACTTTAAAATTTTCAACAGTCTGTTGAGTTTGGATTAGACCCAGAAAAAAGAATTCAAGCATTACATCCATCCATTTGTAGAAGGGCAAAAAATGCATGTCAACTCATGTTAGAAACCATCAGAAAATGCTTATATATATGTCTGCATATTACTGGATCTTGGTTTCCACGCTTTGAAAGATTTCATTTGTGCATCATGGAAAAGGAAATGGATTTATGAATTATGTATTGCCGGAATTGATGATCATCAGCAGGGAAGGAAGGGAATATGAAGCTTTTTTTAATGAAGGTTCAAGTACTTCCACTAAGCTTAAACATGTATGGTTTCAAACCATTGAAAATGAAGCCTGTAAACGGGTGACATGCAAGCTAATGACATAGGGATTCATGCGTAAAAAATCATAGTTGACAGATGAGAAGAAGGATTTATGATTGTAGTGGATGATTATTGGAAGACTGATGTATATATAATGAATCTTTTTTAGTGGTTTAGTTGCGAAAATGATGGCAATTAATTAGTATTAATCTAGAAGGAAGGAGGTTTAAGTCAATAGACATTGTCGAATAATGCCACGTACGATAACAGCTTACGAATTAACTAAGCAAAGAAATGGAAACTGAGGCTGCGATAATGTCATATTGGTGCCAATAGGGTGGCTTGGCATGGGATCTTTCTTTTGAAGAACTGCTCCATTTTAAAGAATGAATTCTGTGGCACCAATGATCAATAAACTTTAGTTTCGTGATGAGCAGGAACAGAAAGCTTCATCGTCCACTTCAGTTATGTCATTAGTGGATTTAATCCATTTTTCCTGTGAGATTAGACTAATCAATATGATTTAAGTTCACTTCATTACACTAATTAGTATTTTTGTGGGGAAGTTTTGAGTAGGTATTGCTTATGGAGGTTTCCAACTTCGAATAATGAGGGCTTAAAGTATACTTTTTGAGAGTGGGGTAGAGGACATTCATTAAAAACAAATAAAGAACCCTAATGGCTCTAAAGGGAAATGCCCACTAAGAAATACTTTAGCTGGAAGGGAATTATTTACTTAAAGAGACATGATTGGTGATTTAACAAATTGTTAGGATGAACTCCATGCAACTTCACAATAAGTGGGGTGTTGCTTTTCATTAATTTAATTTAAAGGGCAGAACAAAATAATAGCCCTCCCTCACCTATCCTCTTCTCTCCTCTCCTCTCCTCCCCTGTGATGCTTCAGGCAGATTGTGCGTGCTTGTTCTTACCTGCTTATTCCTTTTTTAGCTTTTTTGATTTTGATTTTTCACTCTCTTTGTAAACTGGCACCTTCATGAAGATGCTGTATAATGCAATGAGGCGTGAGCAATTTGATCTGGGAATATTCCAATGCCTACAATGTGGCATCCGATGAGGGCGACTTTCTAGCATGAATATTTTGAGAACACTTTATTCCCTTTCATTTTTACTTTGCAATTACACATTTGGCTCTATATATTATCCTGTTAAATAAGCCCAAATACCGGGCATTTGGATTGAGATAAGAAAGAAATATATATGCATAGGCCGTAGGGTTCACCCAAATGGCCTTTCCACGGAGAGAATTGTTGCCTGGAACTGGGATTCTGATTTCAAGATAAGAAGTGGGGACTGATATTCTGTTATTGTCTGTTCCAATGAAAAGAGACATCCCTGATCTGGCTTCTTATTTTGATAGCTGACACTCATGGCCCAACCCCAATGGGTATATATTTCGTACGCACAACCATTTCATTTTTCATATTTTTACACAGGAAGACAGATCTCTGTGAATGTTAAATATCATGCTCATGAGCAACTCTGAAAGAACACTTGAGAAGCGCAGACCATAGTTAAAGGCTTAAAGCTGGAAGAAATAGCCATTTTTCTAGTCCACATTCACTCTTGGAGGTTTCTTAGTGATGCAGCCATCGTAGTTTAAGATAATCAAAGTTAAAACAACAAAGGTTAACATATAAGAAGAATCTTTAGCTTGCAGTCTAGGAAATAATTAGGTATATATTCGCCATTGCAAGGTACGTACACCAAGAAAATCTTGCAAGGTATCCAATTAGATAATGGTAATCACCTAATCAACAGAAGTTGTATTCCAGTATGAGCAGTTATAGATATGCTTCAGAATGGCAGTTATTCCATCAGAGGCTGAAAAAAAAACAGTTTGGTTAAGAAAAAAATGAAATGTTAACCTCCTATGTTACATAAAACTATGCAGAAACATTTCAAAGTAGACAACACAACTGCCAGTTGATGACCACTCATCTTGCTCGTCAGAGATTGCAGCTCAAGTATAAGAATTCCGATCAAAATGCATCATAGTGTTTCCTCATTCAACCAATAATATGATTTGGAAAAATATCCATCTTGTTTGTTATAGATACAGGTCTGATCCATCATCATCATGTGAATGGGAAGAAACAACTGTCATTCAATTTCTTGGCATGTTCATTCCAACCCTCAGGCTCCAAAAAGCTGAGTTGAATGCCAAGCATACATAATTGTTTTATATTTACATATGTTACTCTTTTGTGGACATTTACATAATCTTTACTCTTGTAAAGGCAGTCACTATACCTTACGAATCCACCTTTGTTTAGTTCCAAAACTAGAAATTCAGCTGCTCAGTGGATTATAAACAGTATAGACTATTTACAGTGGATAGCCGGAGTGTTGCTCATTCTCCCTCTGTTGGTCAGAGCATGTAATCATGTACAAATGGATATGTTTCAGGTATTATGAGAGGCAGGTTTTCTACATAAAGGCAGACGTGCCTAACCATGTCAATTATATCAACATTATGAATATGTACCCATAAATCTTTAGAGCTTACTCGCTTTAGGCTGCCACAGCAAAAAGGGCAGGACTGTGATTGCACATTCCCGTACCCATAAATCTTTATTGAGTTGGAAGATAATAAAAAGAGAAACCAATGCTCAGAAAGTTTAAGCAGAAAGAGAGTCAAAGAAAGGAGGAAAAAGCTCTAGATAGATAGAGATGATGAATGTCGAATTTGCATGGAAAATTGCACCAACATCAAGCCTTTAGATAGAGATGTCAATGGAATTTCCATGCACAAATTCCACATTCATCATCTCTATCTAGAGCTTTATCAGGTAGCTTCCTCCTTTCTTTGACTCTCTTTCTGCTTAAACTTTCTGAGCATTGGTTTCTCTTTTTATTATCTTCCAACTCAATAAATTCACTTTCAAGTTGCCTAAGTGAAGGATAGATAACAGCAGCAAGAATAATTTAATCATTCACATGTGAATTAAATGTGGTGGGGAAAGAAATCTGATGTTTATGAACAAGAAGTCAGAGAGCAGAAAAGACCATAAAATTCCCTTAGAGTAGCTATCCTTACTTTTGAGGACAATGCAGGCATTCCATCAACATATACCTGGACATTTATAAAGAGTTTCATTTCAATAACACAAAACCAAAAACACATACAAAGGAAAAAGACACTATCGAATTTGCTTGCATGAGATATTTGGAAAGCGGTAACTCAAATGAGAATGAGCTGAATTTTAGAATTTATGTTAACTCATCTTGCAAACAAGATTAAAGAGAAGAACTAAATATCTGGGGAAGGTATCTGTACAACCATAATCCATTTAATTAAAAACAGAACTAAGGGAGCAAAATGGCTGTAAGATAATCTCATGTGAATATAACCCCCATTACAATCTCTTGGCAAAGACGCCGCTCTGCAAATTTCTGACCAAAAATTAGGCAAATGACTCTTCTTTTTTTATAGTTACTATAGGGAAAAAATAATGAACTTTATCTGGGCAAACACCAATGTAATAACTTTGAGACTGAGCCAATTCCATGACAAAACTTGCAAATCAAGAGGCAAAACATGTAGATGAATTTGGGACTCAAGGCTGTAACCAAATTGTAATTATGCCAATTCTCAATGAAGGACACTTGAAAAAAGAATCTTTGACACAAACCCATAACAAACAAATTCTGAGAAAGGAAGGAGCAAGAGCCAGTTCTTCAGTCTTTACCATTTCAGGAATCAGAACAATGTAAATGAAAACATCTGGTTTCAAAAAACAATTTATGCCATGATCATTTATATATTTACATACTATATATGATAAATGATGTATGTAGTACGCAACTATAAAAAAGAAGAGAACTTACAGGCTATTGGCTGTATGTTGGATTGTTTTACCAACATTTGGTCTGTCCTTTGAGGTGTCCTGTAAGAGAAAACAAAAAACGAGTACTAAAAGGGGAAGAGAAGAAAAGAAGAGATGAGATGGAGACTTTTCAGCCAAGGGATTGATGAGACGATGAAGAGAACAGTGACAAAGAACAGTTTGCTTAGCATTTAAACCCTTCACACTTGAAAAAAAGAAAAGGGATGCCTTCTCTGTCTATCATTTCCTTTCCTTTCCTTTCATTCCATTCCCACCACCTTTGCCTTCATCATTTCTCTTGACTGCCACTTGTGAATTCGGGATGCCATCATTATCACTAATTTATTATTAATCTTAAATTAAATAACATTACTACCATTTGCTACTTCCTCTTTCTTTCTCAACACTAAAACTTCCAATTTCATTGACAGAAATACAGTGACAAATTCATAATAGATTGAGATAGAACTACAAACAAAACTATTGTCGTAGACAATCAGATAAAATACATTCCAGATTCTATATCAGATAAGCATCTGCAAGTAGTACCAGAAATTTGTACTCCATTTAGAAAATTTCTTGGCTCTTTAACGTGATCTTTTGTAATCATCAATTTGGGTCAGAAACGACTATGATACTTTTCCTCCGACTTCCTACTCTTGAGGTTACAAAAACAAAGAAGTCAGAATTTCCTTCTAGTGTTTGTGGTCTTACGATTTCATAAATGAAATTCGGCCCACTACCGGAGTCCAGTTCCAGAATCGGTGCGGCTGGATTGATAGAGGGATCAAACACTAAAGATCCGATTAGATTTTTGGCTAATAGTTTTACAGTCATTGACCAATGGACCCCCTCCGGAATGACAGTTAAAAACAAGTGACTTTCTCTGCATTATTGATTAGATTGGAATGAAGTGGACGCCACGGAGAGAGCGCATCAATCATCTTCAGTTCCTCGTTCTTTTGTCGAAGTTAATAAAAGTTCAAAACACAAGTGGGTCTAAAAGTTGCAAAAAGCTGAAGCAGAGTTAAAGGCGAAGAAGATCATTGCTTATTGCTACTTCTTTAATCTTCCTTCCTGTTTCTGACCACGTTACTTAGAGGTGATGCTTTTTTGGATGGCCAGATCTTCTATTACCAGTTCCTCTCCAACCCGCTAATTATAAATGTAAAAGGTCGGGGACGTGAATGCTATTATCGTCCTATCACATAACAGGAAGATAATGAATACAGACAGTTGTGCATACAGCAGATTTGATGTTTAATGACCGAATGCCAACTCATTACAGCAGGAACATGTCTGATGTCTGATACGTTTCCTGACAGTAAAACTGTAAAAGAAGATAAATTGGTTTCATTTAACTATATGGCTTGAGATTGTGTCATACACTCATTTCAAAGTCAAAAAAGGGGAACCCGAAATCTAAAATTCTTGGAATAAAGCAAGATTCCAAAATCAAAAGCAAAAACAAACGTGAATGTGCATTGGCAAATCCAAACTCATCAATCATAAAAGTTAAAGGTGAGTGGGTGGAAAAAGCGAGAGAGTTGGATGCTCAACTTACCAATTTCAATTCTTCTTTTCTTTTCGGTTTCTTTTATTTTATCACTCACTGAAATTCTCAACCTGGAAAATACCAGAAGGACCGGTTTGTCTTCCTCCTCTTCAATGGTTCTATTTTCTCATCATTTCCGCGTTATATGTCTTCTTTTTGTATCATCTGTTGTGTGCCAAGTTTCAGGTATGTTCATCCTGAAGTTGTGTTTACAGAATGTGTTTAGTTTTTAGTTTTTAATTTTCATTCAACAGAATTGTGATACTGTTTAACCCAGAAAATTTAATGTTTAGAATTGTATTATGTGATCTATTAGGATAATAGACGGAGATTATAACAGTTTAATGAATTCAACATGCAGAGTTTGTAAGTATAGATTGTGGTAGCACAAGCAACTACACTGACCCAAGTACTGGATTACCATGGATATCAGATAATTATATCATGAACAATGGGAAATCAGTGAAAGTAGAAAGCCCAAGTGGAAACTGGATACGTATCGAACACGCAGAGAATTTCCTACAGACAACAAGAAATACCGTTATACTCTAAGCACAAAAGAGAGAACACGATATGTTGTCCACGCAACATTTCAATATGGTAGTTTGAGGAGTGAAGCCTCATACCCCAAATTTCAGCTCTTTTTGGATGCAACCCTGTGGTCTACTGTGACAGTGTTGGATGCTTCACGAGTATACACAGAGGAATTGATCATTAGAGCACCCTCAGACTCTATTGATGTGTGCATTTGCTGTGGAATTACAGGTTCTCCATTCATATCCACTCTTGAGTTGCGGCCCTTGAATCTTTCTATGTATGTAACAGATTACAAGGATAATTTCTTGTTAAAAGTAGCAGCTAGAGTCAATTTTGTTGCTCCAACCAAGAATGCCGTAAGGTAAGTTCCCTCCTCCAAATGTTCACAAGTTAGAACTCATACAATCAACAAAGCATAGTTAAAACATGATAGAGATTAAAGACACAGACTAAATGACGAAGTTAATGCTTGACGATGACAAGGAATTCTGCATAAAGGTTAGGTTGTGCTGCATTAGTACAATCGGGTAACATATTGAATTGATTTGTTATCTAAGGTACCCTGATGATCCCTATGACAGAATCTGGGAATCAGATATCTTTAAAAGGCAGAATTTTCTTGTTGGGGTGGCCCCTGGCACGATGAGGATCAATACAACAAAGAATATAAACACAAGGACAGGAGAATACCCACCTGTCAAAGTAATGCAAACTGCAGTCGTTGGCAGTGAAGGATTACTAAGCTACAGATTAAACCTGGAAGACTTTCCTGCCAAAGCTAGACCTTATGCATACTTTGCTGAAATTCAAGACTTGCGTCCACACTCGGAAATTCAAATTGGAGCAACCTTACATGTCTGACTACAGCACTGCAGTGGTAAATATTGCTGAGAATGCCAATGGGAGCTATACTCTTTATGAACCCAGCTATATGAATGTGAGTCTCAATTTTGTCCTGTCATTCTCCTTCCTTAAGACCAAAGATTCTGCTCTTGGACCACTCTTGAATGCAATAGAGATAAATAAATACCTAAAGATTGCAGCAAAAACTTACAGGCAAGATGGTAAGTACGAGATATTGGCACAGCAACCAACTTTTCTTCTGCTCGTATCTGGATATTTGTTAGAAGAAATTGCAATTTGGTCAGTCTTGACTGCAAATGCATGATAAATTCTGAATGTGCATGAAAATTTAAACTGATGAGTAATTGCTTATTATGTTTTCAATTGGCAGTGACTGTACTTGATGCCTTTCGTTCCATGTCTGGTGAAAGTGAGTGGACAAATGACGGAGGTGATCCTTGTGTCCCGGCTCACTTTCAATGGATGACATGTAGCTCAACCACTCCACCAAGAATTACAAAAATGTAATGCCATTACACTTGTAAGAAAATTTCAGTTCATACTTGGACCATTCTGTTAATCCAAGTATTCCTTTAGATTTTTTATTTGGGACACATTCTCTTTTAGAAAGTAATTCAAACAATCTCTGATGACTCAA
Organism: Xylocarpus granatum; assembly: GCA_019650275.1. Classification (NCBI taxonomy): domain Eukaryota; kingdom Viridiplantae; phylum Streptophyta; class Magnoliopsida; order Sapindales; family Meliaceae; genus Xylocarpus; species Xylocarpus granatum. The sequence continues at coordinate 16,380 of BNST01000190.1, forward strand.
CAAATTTCTCTGATGGCTTAACAAATAACTGTCATGTATAATTGTGCTAGCAACCTGTTGTTGAACGTGTGAATGTAAAAGCTCATATCCGAAAGGGTATGGCAATAACAACAAACATATCTTCTCATGGTAAATATTCAAAAGTGAATGATGTAGAAGGTCATTTGTTCGGAAGTTTTAAGGATTCTCATTTCCTGTATGAGCTGTAACTAGAGATGGATTATACTGATCTACTAAGCAGTGCCCTGTCAGGAAAGAATATAAAGGGTGAAATCCCATCAGAGCTCAAGAATATGGAGGCGTTGACAGAGCTGTAAGCGCTACTTTGCTGTGAAGAAGATTTATTACTCTTTAAGTCTATCCTTAATGGATTTCTGTCTAATTGTTTTCACATTTACTTAGGTGCTTGGATGGTAACTCCCTCGTAGGGACTCTCCCTGATATGAGTAGTCTTATCAATTTGAAAATTGTGTAAGCTCTTCATGAATTCATTCTTTACTATTCACTTATATACATGATGGTGCTTGTTTTGCGATCATGTTGACATCGTGAAAGAAAATCTGACTGGTCCAACCCCTAATTTCTTTTTTGCACCTGAAGGCATCTGGAGAACAACAAATTAACAGGTTCGTTGCCTTCTTATCTGGGTACTTTGTCGAGCCTAAAGGAATTGTAAGTGCTAATTTGAATTTTCCTTTTTTCTTTTTAAATTATCAGTAACCACTGAAGTGTGGTTGACAGTTTTGCTTTCACTGAAAACTTGATCAAACATAAGCTGATATATTCTACCCAATATGTACATGCCAATATGTTATCCCTTGTGCAAATTTGGATCTAGTACATGCCAATATGTTATCCCTAGTGCAAATTTGGATCTAACTGCAAAATCTGCATGTGGCAGGCACAATCAGAACAACTCTTTCAGTGGGAAAATACCACAAGCACTGCTAACTGCAAAAATTATTTTCAAGTGAGTATGCTTTTAGTTCTATTTGGCCATAAGTATGCCTTGATTAATGTTTACATACAGTTAACATTTTACAAAGACCAGAAGCATTGAGATGTTAAAATCTTGAAATAAGTCATTATATATGAATAAACACAGCAATTACATGCAAGAAAGCTCACATAAGGTAAGTTTCCAATTGACAAGTAGATAAAAGCTGCACATATAATACAATTAAGAGAACCAAGTTAACTGCAGATAATTCAGCATCCACATATCAAAGGTTTGACTGTCTGCAAATGCTCATTCTGGCATAATAGTTATAACAGGAATGGCATAAAAACATAAACTGGTGCACGGTATTCTGGGTCAGAGGAATTTACACATGACTACTTATATTCTCTGGCAGATATGAAGACAATCCTCAACTACACAAAGGATCACAGCAAAAACTGCATTTTAAGTTAATACTTGGAATCTCAATAGGAGTACAGGCAATTCTGCCAGTTCTGTTTTTGGGAAGTTTAAGATTACTACATAATTTACGGAAAAAAATATCAAAGCAGAAAAGCAATGAAAAAGGTGTGCAAATCTCAGTTCTCTTTTCATGTTACATTGGATGAGTTCTGCATTGTAGTAATATCTTATGTATTCATCAGATGATCCCTTGCGAATGAGCACAAAGCCTTCAACTGCCTATTCAATTGCACAAGGTGGGCATTTTATGGATGAAGGAGTAGCATACTATGTTTCACTTTCTCAGCTAGAAGAAGCTGCAAATAATTTCTCTCAGAAAATTGGGAAAGGAAGTTTTGGATCTGTTTTCTATGGAAAAATGAAAGATGGAAAAGAAGTAGCAGTCAAGATAATGGCTGATTCATCCACTCATAGGACGCAGCAGTTTGTGACTGAGGTACTGTCAAATTTGGCCTTGAAGAGCTATACCAATTATTCATTTAGCATTATTTCAGGTTTGTTATGAAGCTATGAACTTTGAGGGACAATAGTTGGTATTTCTTTTTCTCAAGGATCTCTGCTTTCTTGGTTGGACACCAATAAGGCTTACCCCATCAGGTTATGGCTTAACTGAAGCACAATATGTTAGACATCACTGACCATGACAATGTATTTGCAGGTTGCCTTATTGTCAAGAATTCATCATAGGAATTTGGTTCCTTTGATTGGCTACTGTGAAGAAGAACATCACCGCATTCTGGTTTATGAGTATATGCACAATCGAACCTTGCGGGATCGTGTACAAGGTCTGTTCTTGTACCTTCTATCTTCTGATCATTTTCAATGTTCTAGTTTTCTTAATTCCTGATTGAAACCACAAATCAAAATTCCTGACATAGTTTGCTGGCAGGTTCTGTCAACCAGAAGCCTTTAAACTGGCTTACTCGTCTACAAATTGCACAAGATGAGCTAAAGGTTTACAATCTAACTTCTCAGCAGATGGCAGTCATGCACGCATCAATTTTCAACTATAAACACAAATTTAGGTTTTTTGTAGGCCTTGAGTACTTGCACTCTGGCTTAAACCCGGCTATCATTCACTGAGATGTAAAAACAAGCAACATTCTCTTAGACATCAATATGAGAGCAAAAGAGTCAGATTTTGGACTGTCAAAACAAGCTGAAGAAGATTTAACACATATATCCAGCATAGCACTAGGAACAGTTGGCTACCTTGACCCTGAGTAAACAATACTTGCCATTTCTGTATAATTGATCATGTCCAGCCTATCAATGCTCTTAACAAGTTATTTTAACAGGTACTACGCAAGTCAGCAATTCACTGAAAAGAGTGATGTTTACAGTTTTGGGGTTGCTCTCCTCGAGCTGATCTCTGGAAGAAAACCTGTTTCAGTGGAAGATTTCGGTGCTGAAATGAACATTGTTCATTGGGTATGCCTCTTAGTCAGTCTCATCCATTTCTGAGTTAATTTCTTTAGCATCTTTCAGTACTCCTAAATGGGACGGCTCAATAATACTAAAAACTGCTGCTTGCAGGCAAGACCATTGATTAAGAAAGGGGATGTGAGAAGCATTGTAGATCCTGTTCTAATAGGAAATGTTAAAATCGAGTCGATATGGAGAACTGCTGAAGTAGCTGTACAATGTGTTGAGCAGAGAGGATTTTCCAGGCCAAAAATGCAGGAAATAGTTTTGGCAATACAGGATGCAATCAAGATAGAAAAGGGCAGTGACCAAAAATTATCTTTTGGTAGTTTCAAGGCACAATCTTCTCGGAAAACTTTTCTTACAAGTTTTCTTGAAATTGAGAGCCCTGATTTATCAAATGAATGCCTAGCCCCATCTGCCAGATAATCTTTCAGCAACTAATCCTCTGCATATCATTATCATAATCATGATAAACTCTCTGCTTATACCTAATATGCCTATGATTAGGAAGAGCAAAAGTTGTAACAGAAGAATCTGTCATTTTTCAAACTTCAATGCACATGTAATCAAGCTGTTGGTGGACATGTTCTTCTCATGAGTGTTGTGTTGGTCAAAAATTATTCATTGTCAACAATTCCTTTATAATTAGTGATAAATATGACTTGGGAAGTTCAAAGTTGGCTCCCAGAATTATGAGTAATTCGAACTTTGAACAGTTGAAAACTCAAAGCAGTCTTCAATTCCTGAAGCTTGAATTCTTGATAAAATAGAAGATTTAGTTGGATTACCAAACAATCAATATATTAATAAATAAATAAATCAAAAGAACCTCAAGAGCAACCGTTGATCAAGCAAAGTTGGAAGATTATATAATAGTCAGGCATACCAAGAATCAAAATCCTACATAGAATATTTTCAAGAATAGGTAGAACCAGTAATCATGACACATGAATTATTGAAACAATCCACAATGGAATTGATATTATTATTAACAATAAGAAAGCAAACCTGTTCAAAAACAAAAGATTAAGATGATTTAAAAAAAAAGGATTGAGACAATAACATTCGAGTTTCATAAATGCTTCATTATTCTTTCATAGGAAGTAACTGATATGTCTATGTCAAATAGGTCCCTAACATTTCCTCGAAACGGCTTAAATTTTGTCCCAATATATGAGGGATAGGGATTTATTCGATATAAAGAGAAAAATTGTCCTTAACTTAGACATTGAAACAAAACCGGGATCTGGGTGTTATTGTCGTGATAAAAAACAATTAAATGAGCGTATCCCCCACAGAGAGTAGACGGGCAGAGGGTCCAGAAAGAAACGTATTTCTTGCACGCGGTCTGTATTCTTTCTCTGGTCATAAAAGCGAAGCCATAGAGAAGAAGGGCAGTCTTTATCAGAGCCGCCCTGTAAATTCATCCAGAATAATTTTAGGATAAAAGTCAGAGAAATTTAAAGAAGGGAAGAGAAAACAAAAACCCCTTTTTCTCTCTTTCTCTCTTTCTCTCTCTTCAACTGTCTGTTGTGTTTTTGGTGGATTAGGTTATCAGAAGTCAGAACCCAAAACCAAACAGTACCCAGTTGTTACTCATCATCTACCTTATTAAGTTTCTTCCTTTTTGTGTATCTCTGTAATTTGTTTGTTCAAGAGACTGGCAGATATGGAGATGGTGTACTATCTGTTGGCCAAGTCTTCGTATCAGGACTCGCTCAAAGTCTTGGAAGCTGATATACAGCATGCGAATGCTTTGTTAAGTTTTGTTTAATTTTTTTTTAATTTCTGTTGTGTCTGATTTTTATGCACTTGTCTTTAAGCTAAAATTGGTTGTTTTTGTCTTTGTATGTTTTTATTTGTTCATTGATCATTATCATTATCAACATCACACTAATTGAGGAAAAGTGGTTTAGTACCTAATATTAGATACTACCTTATGGTTAGTGTTTATGTTGGATTTTGATTTGTGTATGCAATTAACGAGCTTCTGGAATTATGGGAAGATAAGCCCAAGTGCGAAGTTCTGAATATGTGTATATTCTCTAGTAGCTTTATGGGATATATTAGAAAAATTGCCACTTTCCTCCCTCTTTGTACGTTTCTGTGTGTATGCTTGTGGACAATTGCTGAAATTTGAGGTTGATACTGTGATTTCTGAGTTGTGGATTGAGCAAAAGTGAGTTTTTAAGGAGAGCACGGTTTGGTTTTTCTTTTTCTTTGCTTATTTTGTCATGGTGTTAAGACGATTTCATTTTATTATAAAGGCTACTTGATATCAGTGATTCTTCTGTAATTATTCTCTCTAATTACAAACCTGGGATTGTAGGGCTGCTGCAATTCCAAGAGCTAAGGGTGGTGCACGTCTTCAAATGAAATTGGTTTACAATCACTGGGCTCCTCTCTTTTGGTTTTTGCTACAATGGGTGAATTCTTCCTGCATGTGTGTACTGCCCCAGATATCTAAACCTCTTCCACGTACTGGTATATATGGTCGGTTCCTCTTTTCGAGTATAGTGATCCTTGTCATGGTCTATCAGTTCATGCTTGTTTGTTGAACAATTGGTGCAGTTCTTTATGAATTTCTCTCTTGTTTCAAACAGGTGTATGCAGATGATCGGCCAAATCTATCTGCACGTCAAAGGAAGGCAACAATTAGGGAATTCTATGGTATGTTATTGACTCTAGCTGTTAATGTTATATTTATTTTAATCAGTGAATTCCTATCTGTTTTGGTTTATGCATGTATTTTGACTTTTCATTAAAACCAAACTTTAGGCACTATATTACCTTCTCTTCAACGGCTCCATAATAGTTTGAGGGAAATAGATAATGCTAAGAAAGGGCATCCCGACATGGCTTGGTTTGGTAGAATGAGAGTGGGAGGAGATGTCCGAGTTGGCAGTGTGGATATGGAGAGAGAAGACGAATGTGGGATTTGCTTGGAGCCATGTACCAAAATGGTGTTGCCTAGTTGCTGTCATGCAATGTGCATCAAATGCTACCGAAATTGGTTAGTATAAACATCTTGTGGGCCCTGGTCTCATGCTTTTGTCCTGAAAACTATATATCAAAAAGAATTATTAATTCATTTCACTATTTTAAAATCCGTCAAAATTACAGGAACACAAAATCAGAATCTTGCCCTTTTTGTCGTGGTAGCTTAAAGAGAGTTAATTCAGAAGACTTATGGGTGCTTACTTGCAACGAGGATGTGATTGATCCAGAAACAGTTTCCAAGGAGGACTTGTTGCAATTCTATCTCTACATCAATGGCTTGCCAGAAGATTACCCAGATGCCCTTTTCCTAGTGTATTATGAGTACCTAATCTGATTATGAATGAGTGAAGAGATTGATGTACAGATAGTGTGGCTGATCTTGAAATGTAAATAGTGTATGGTAAGGAAAATTCTCTCATTCTTACACAAAAATAACCAAATCTGTATTATCTTTGTCTGAGCATTATGAGCATTGGGGTATGAAATCCCCATTTTTAATATCAAAATTCTGATATTGGAAATAAGCATGTACATTTTCCTTACAATCATGTTGTTGAAGCTGCATGAAGTTCTTTGAATAATAATGATATTTTCAGTAAATATCTTTTACTTCTTTGAATGGCTGAATGACAATGTTGAGACAAAATATGTGTAAAACTTCTCTTGGATTTGGCTTCACCGGGCATTCCTTTCACGATACTGGTTTGAAGATTAGGTGTTAAGTTGATAAATTGATGGTTATATGGCGCAAACCGTTGCCAATTTTTTGAGCAGCGTGTGCAGGGTACTGAAGTACGAAATATTGAATGTTGAATGCTTTTGTTTTGGCAGCATGATACTCTACCGCTGCTCCTGCTTTGATTAAAATAATGGTATTTACAGAACTGAAATCGCCTATTCGAGTGCATCATACATCTTGTATGAGTTGACAGATGGACCCGGATCTCTGTTGATTAAGCAATCAAAATCAGCATGATAATGTTCAGTAGTCTGTTTGTTTTCTAAATTATTTTCCCGAGAAAAGAATAATGGAGCATTTTTGCACTTGCAACTGTCGGGTAAATGTGACTCTTCAAACTGCAAGTAAAATTTGGGGGACAGTTGACCCTGATTTTAATGTAACAGCTTTAACGTGAAGGTTTACTGAGCGTCATATCTGTTGTAAATTACTTATGGTGGCGTTATGGACAATTAGTATATTCGTGAAATACAAACTTATTGAGACAGGACATGGGAGTTATAATGCACAAAATCAGTTTTTAAAATCAAGAGAGAAAACTGCTTAAAATCTGACTTCATTCGAGTTACGCAAAGCAGAAAAGACATTTGCTCAACGCTATGTTTGTCTTTTCTCGTGAACATACATATGCTCTATTCAAGATATTTAATGACCTGTTATTGTCTCAATTTAAACTAAAGGGAAAAAGAAAGAGTTTGAAACAGAATTTATTATCTCACTCCATGAATGCAGAAATAGCCATTCAGAGTGCAGAAAAGTCCTGCCTCTCTAAGAGTGAAATGCAGGCCTACATGCCCATTTTCTTCTTAACCAGCTCATGGAATGATGGTTTGCAGAAGCCCTGGTAGAGGAAGAGATCAGCTAGGTGTTTATGCAGGGATTCTGTGAAATGAAGCCCATCCCAGTGAATGTATTGACTGGGGTCTTTGCAAGCGGATGTGCCCATTGATCCACATAATGCATTCAAACGAAAGTTGAGGGGACCACCTCCACTGCCGCAACATGCCTTGAAGGTTTCTGCAAATTGATACTTCTGGTGATTATCCAGTATGGTTTTGTATGCACTCCAGTAATCAGCATATGCAATGGTACAACCAGTGTATTTTTGCTGCAAGTTAGCTATCATCTTCTGGAGGAGCTCATTGTGAGTTTGTATCAAAGCATTGCCAGTTGATGCGCATCCCATTTGATCTCGATCAGCGGCTTTAGCTATGAACATCTCTAATGGACAGCATCCTATCGGGGGTAGCCCTTGAACCACAATGTACTTTGCACCCGAATCCAACAATGCCTGCCCTTCACAACAGTTTGCAGTTAGCAATATTGATCAGTAGGGAACAGAATGTTTTTCTTCCTTCCTTTCTGTAAGCTAACTATATATGCATACCTTCAAAAGCCTGGAAACATGATCAAGAGTTAAGTCTGTAAGCCACCGTTTGGAAAGAGGAGATCCAAACGTACGAGCATAATCACTTCCGCCTATTTCACCAATCCAGAAGAGCGCACCCTTGAGCTCGGCTTTGCATTCTCTCTGACTCTTTCCTTTGCAGCCAATATCTTGTATAAACTTGTGGAACCAATCTACTTGGACCTGGAAGTTCAATGGAATCCCCTTCCACATCAGGGCCTGAGCAAAATTTTGTTTAGTAAAGTAGTCACCGTTAAGAGCTGTTGATCCAGCTACAGCAAAGTTAACTCCCATGGAAAAGTTTGCGGAAATTTTTTTATACGGTTGCAAGTAAGGCACAGAGAGAGACTCGCAGAGGAAATCAACAACCAAGCGGCCATTACATTGCCGGTGTCCAGGTAGGAGAGAGGTTCCACCTTTAAAATGCGACATTAATGAACCAACGAATGATTTAAGGCCCCCCAATAGGAAAGCATTCCCGGTGTCCGTAAATGAATCTCCAAAGGCAAATACCTTGGTGAAACTACCTTCATAGCTTTTATTATTTGGAGGGAATTTGCTGTTATTCGGCGTTGGTGGGGGTGGTTGCTTGCTATTACTCGGGGGTGACTGATTGCTATCACTCGGCTTTGTCGGAGGGGGTGACCGATTGTTGTTACTCGAAGAGGGAGGTTTGTTTCCATTATCTGGAGTTGGAGGGGAAGGAGGAGTTTTATTGCTGTTACTCGGCATTGGAGGGGATGACTGATTGTGTTGTGGAGTTGGAGAGGGAGGGGAAGGAGGAGTTTTATTGCCGTTACTCGGTATTGGAGGGGGTGATTGATTGTGTTGTGGTGTTGGAGAGGGAGGTCTGTTTCCATTGTCTGGAGTGGGAGGGGAAGGAGGAGTTTTATTGCCGTTACTCGGCATTGGAGGGGGTGATTGATTGTGTTGTGGAGTTGGAGAGGGAGGTCTGTTTCCATTGTCTGTAGTGGGAGGAGGGGAAGGGGGAGTTTTATTGCCGTTACTCGGCATTGGAGGGGGTGATTGATTGTGTTGTGGAGTTGGAGAGGGAGGTCTGTTTCCATTGTCTGTAGTGGGAGGAGGGGAAGGGGGAGTTTTATTGCCGTTACTCGGCATTGGAGGGGGTGATTGATTGTGTTGTGGTGTTGGAGAGGGAGGTCTGTTTCCATTGTCTGGAGTGGGAGGGGAAGGAGGAGTTTTATTGCCGTTACTCGGCAGTGGAGGGGGTGATTGATTGTGTTGTGGAGTTGGTGAGGGAGGTTTGTTTCCATTGTCTGGAGTGGGAGGGGAAGGAGGAGGTTTATTGCTGTTATGTGGAGGTGGCTGCTGCTGGCACGGGCATGGGCATTGGCACTTGTTATCAGACGGGGAAGAAGGCTGGTGAGTCTTGTTATGAGCAAAGGAAAGAGGGAATGATAAGAAGAGGACTAAGAGAGTAACATAGATGAATACATACCCAGAATTCATCATTCTCAAGAGGAGGAAGAAGAAGAGCTAGGTTTCTTTCTGTCTTGTTCTTGGTTTCCGTTGCATGAATTTATAGTTAGCTGCCCATGACACTAGGAATTCGTCTTGAATGAAGCCCCATTGTTGTAGGAAATCACAGGGCCTTTCTTGTTCTGAAATTGCTTGGCCATGAACCATTTCCCCAAATGTGTTGATAATTTGACTTCTCATGAACCTCATGGAGTTACATGCAAACTAATTATACAATCATATTATATTACATAACACACCTTAGTTAATGTCCTACTACTAATTTTACGAATAAAAAATATTATTTAATTTTTTTTATTATTTATAATTAATAATAAATAATTTAATTTAAAATTAATTTTATATTTTACGATATAAATTAAAAAATTAAAACATAATTTAAAATATTAATTATTAATTATAATATTTAATAATAATAAAAAAATTTAGCGAAAATTTTAATTTTAATTTTATATTTATAATAATATTTCACGAGCTTTCGATCTTCCTTGTTTAAAGGCATTTCGATGATTAAAACATCAAGAATAACATGAAAAATTTATAGGTTTTATTATTAATATTTTAGATATAAATAGAATATTAATATAATTTTTCATTTAATAAGATAACAAAAACGCCAGCGTTTCAGTGGCGTTTTATTTATGGTAATGCCGGCGACGTGGTCCTTTTTCTCTTCACTAAGGATCATGGTGTGGTGTAACGATTTCATTGGCTATGCAGCGTCACACTCATACAATCCAATGAAAACACAGTAACGCCAAGAAGAAATAAAACTAGAAAAATTGGCGGAAGTATTATTCTGATTCGCACCGTCACCATAGATTGCACTCAGCTGACAGGTCAGCGGCTGAAATCCCATAATATTTATGGTTTTTTTTTGTTTCATTTTGAAGTGATTTTGGTAGATCTGATTTTGTTGAAGAGGGGGCTGTTAGATTATGATCAATTGAAATGTCGGAGAATTACGAATCAAACGGTCCAGATAATTCCGAATCGTCAGTTAATCGGGTAAGAATTGAATTAATTCGTTTTCTTATTGATAAATCTGCTAATTTGGTTTTTGTCTTTTGTTTTTTGTTTTTTCTGTTTTTTCAAAGTTGATGTCGTTTTGATGTGTTGATTCTGTGAATGAATGTAGGACGGAGGAGTTGTGGTTGGTATGAAGGATGCTGAAAGTAAAGATGATTTGTTTGTTGATGCATCCGACGATTTAGATGATGCTAGAAATGCTGATAATAGAGGATCTATTGCAAGTAATGAAACTGAGACTTCGAATTCTGAGGAAAAACAAGGTGCTGATTTGAAAGATAATCACCTTGTTCGAGCTGGCAATGGGACTGGAGATAATCATTTGTTGGTGGGTGAGCTGGAACGCCTCCGCGATTTGTTGGATACGACTGTTAGCGAGAGAGATGGTATGGAAAAGAATTACAAGGTCTGACTACTTCCTTCTGTTAAAGAATTATTGATTACTGTTTTGTTGGTAATTGGAGATAGTATTGATAGAATTTTCGTTGTGACGATTGCAGGAAGAAATAGAGAGTTTTGCCAAGGAGCTAGCTACTCTCCGACACCAGATTAAGGTTTTGACTGATAAAGAGCTCGTGCTGGCCAAAAGTGATGGTGAGTCTGGTGATGTTGTTAACGACAAAGAAGTAGGGGAAAGTGAGGGAAATAGTCAGATGGGTGATGCCCCATTGCATGAGTTGATGAGTGAATGCTCACAGTTTCTTAGTAGTGCGTTGGAAGAGCGTTTAAAAAGTCAGAGTGAGACTAGGGAACTTAACATAGTTCTATATAAGAAGGATCAGGAAATCGAGGATCTTAATGCAAAAGTCGCTGAACTGTCAGTATCACACGATGTAGCTGCTGCTTATTTGAATTCAGTTGCTGGCATGGCATCAGAGGCTCAGCTTGAAAAGGACCGGTATGTTGAGGTTGTTACAGACAGGATGTTGTCTTATCTTACAATGGTAGTTTATCAGGAGGAGTTGTTGGATAATTCAATTAGTGGGAAAATCAGTCTTGTTGAGAGAAGTACGTATATGTTGATCGAGAAGTATAATCATATGCTTTATGAAATTTATCAACTCGGGCAGTGTTTGTCGAAAACTGACCCTGATCTTAGAGTGCAAGAGCAGTTCGGGACAGTCTTTGCTGCTGCTCGTGATGAGTTACTCGAGCTCAGAAGGAGGGAGGTAGAATATGTTGAAAAAGTAAACCATTTAGAAGATGAAAATAGAAAATTGGTTGACCAAGTTGATAAAGACAAGGAAATGGTTGAGGCAGTGACTGCAGAACTTTCCAAAACAATGACAGAACTTGAGCAGGAGAAGATCAGGTGTACTAATACCAAAGAAAAACTTAGTTTGGCAGTGACTAAAGGGAAGGCCTTGGTTCAGCAGCGGGACTCTCTGAAGCAGTCTCTGGCTGATAAAACTACAGAGCTCGAGAAATGCCTAGTTGAATTGCATGAGAAATCCAGTGCCCTTCAGGTTGCTGAACTAAGCAAAGAAGAGTTCATAAAAAGCGAAAATTTGGTTGCATCATTGCAAGAAACACTCCGGCAGAGTAATTTGATTCTTGAAACATCTGAAAAAGTTCTCTCTGAGACTGATGTACCTGAAGAACTTCAATCGTTGGATATTGTGGAAAAAATCAAATGGCTTGTGAATGAGAGAAACAAACTGAAGGTTATTTCTCTGGACTTCTGCAAATTGAAAGATGCCATTTCTTTGATTGATGTGCCAGAAACTGTTTTATTTTCTGATTTGGAATCTCGTTTGGGTTGGCTCAAGGAATCATTTTATCAGGCCAAAGATGAAGCAAATGTGTTGCTAGATCAACTTGATAGAACAAAGGAAGCTGCACGTAATGAAATTGACCACTTAAGTGCTTCACTGTCCGCTGAACTACAAGAGAAGAATTATATTCAAGTGGAGTTGGACGACCTAGTGTGCAAATATGAGAAAATTGTTAAAAAGGCAGATAATGTCTCACTGCAGAAGGATCATCTGGTGAGGGCATTACTTGAGGAATCTGGAAAGACAATGGAAGATCAGGATGTGTTCTATCACACTTCTGATGATCTGGCCACGCTCATATATAAATGCATTGGGAATATAAGAGCGCAAGCTTGTGCCTCTTCTGATACTTCTGGCACTGATTCTGAAATGCTTGAAAGAATGCAAAGTCTCTTGTATGTAAAGAACCAGGAGCTTATGCTGTGTGAGCAAATACTTGAGGAAGAAGCACCAGCCAGATTGCAGTTGAATGAACTATCAAATAAATTAAGAGTGGCATCTGAAGAACTTGGAGCAGTGAAGGAGGAAAAGGACTCTCTGCTGAAAGATCTTGAACGATCAGAGGAGAAGTCTGCTTTGCTACGGGAGAAGTTATCTATGGCAGTTAAGAAAGGCAAGGGTTTGGTTCAAGATCGGGAAAACTTGAAACTTCAAGTAGACGAAAAGAACTCAGAAATTGAGAAATTGAAGCTCAACTTACAGCAAGAAGAATTTATAGTTTCCGAGTGCAGGGATCAGATCAATGGACTTTCAAATGATTTAGAGTTCATCCCAAAGTTGGAGGCTGATCTTGTTGCTATGAAAGATCAACGGGATCACCTTGAGCAGTTCTTATCGGAGAGTAATAATCTGTTGCAGAAAGTAATTGAATCTGTTGATCGCATCATTCTTCCAGTTGATTCAGTTTTCAAAGAGCCTGTAGAAAAGGTCAACTGGATTGTGGGGTACATCAATGAATGCCAGGATACTAAGACACATTTAGAGCAAGAGTTAGGAAATGTAAAACAGGAAGCGAGTGCATTGGCTAGCAAGTTAGAAGAAGCCCAAGAAGCAATGAAGTCACTGGAGGATGCACTGTCAGTTGCAGAGGATAAGGTTACTCAACTTGCTGATGAAAAGACAGAAGTCGAAGGTGGTAAGAAAAATGTTGAACAAGAGTTGGAGAGAGCAAAAGAGGAGGCTTGTATCCAAGCTAGCAAATTTTCTGAAGCAAGTTCACGTAGGAAGTCACTTGAAGATGAGTTGTTAGTGGCAAAGAATAACGTGTTGGTGGTAATCAGTGAGAAAGAAGATGCTCAAGCTAGCAGAGATGCTGCAGTAATAGAACTAAAGCAAGTAAGAGAGGAATTTGCTTCTCAGACCAGCAAATTAACAGAGGCTTATAAAAGGATAAAGTCTCTTGAAGATCTACTGTCCCAGGTAGAGGCAAATGGTGCTATTCTGACTGAACAAATTAATGTTGTCCAAGTTGGCAGAACCATGCTGGAGAATGAACTGCAGCAGCTGAAAGAGGAGGCAGAGTCTCAGGCTGTTAAGCTGGCAGATGGGCATGTGACTATAAAATCACTGCAAGATGCATTGTTGAAGGCGGAGAACGATATTTCTGTCCTTGAAGGTGAAAAACAAATTGCGGAGCAGGAGGTTTCAACACTTAATGCCAAGTTGAATGCATGCATGGAAGAGCTGGCTGGAACAAGTAGCAGCATAGAGAGCAGGTTGGTGGAGCTCGTTGGGCATCTTAATGATCTTCAAATGCTTATGAAAGATGAGGGGTTGTTAACTACAGTGAAACAATGCTTTGAGCAGAAAATTGAGGTCTTGCAAAATATGGACCACATTGTTGAAGATATAAGAGATGTGGTTTTTGGCAAGGGATCAGCAACCATTAAGGTAATATGAACCACTTCCAAAACCTCCAGCCCCATCTTTTTCCTTATAGATTGTTTGTCATGCTGACACACTCTTCATCAGTTTGGGTGTGAGTTTCATTATCTAGGAACATTTACATTTTTTTAAGTTCTCTGTTCTGTTCTCTCTCTCTCTCATGTGCAGTGAGATGAGGACATATTTATTCATTTTTTTGTTTGGCATAATTGGTTGATGGTTTCCTCTTATTAGCACTTTTAACTTTTAAACTTATTTCAGGAAAATTCAAATGTGACTAAATCCTTAGCCAATGACCTTGACAACATTGAGATAGATAATGGTGAGGTGACATTAGCAGATGCTGGCAATATATCGTCATGTTTTAGAAAGACTGTGGAAGGGTTTGAGATGAGAAACAAAATTCTTACTGGTAAGTTGGAACATTTTTCCACTTACGTTGATGAGTATATTGCTGCTTTATTGAGAAAATTGCAGACAACAAGGCATGAAGTTGTAAGAATGACTCAGAGCATGGAATCTGTTGAACAAAAGGTCAATAATTTGGAAGTATATAAACAGGAGCAGGAGGAAGCTATGGAAACCTTACAAAATGATGTTATAGTTGTACTGTCTGCTTGTAGTGATGCTACAAGAGAACTGCAGTTCGAAGTCAAAAATGATCTTCTAGAACTGAAATCTGTTCCTGAGCTTGAAAAATTGAACCATTCTTTTTTCCAAGAAGAGGGAGAAGCTGGTGAAGAGGATACAACAGAGCATCAGAAGGGCCTTTGTGGCAACAAATATGTTGAGACTGCAGAGAAGTTGGCATTGTCTGTGAGGAAAGCTCAGACTCTGATTAAATTCTTTGACATGGCAAGTAACATTGCAGCATCTAGGATTCAAGATTTGCAGAAGAAATTGGATGAGACAACAACTTCTTTTGAAAATGCTATGGATGAAAGGGATTTACACAAAAATAAGGTTTCCAAGTTGGAGACTGATGTAGCCTTATTAGAAGATTCATGTAGAGAGCTGAGTCTTAAAGTAGAAGATTACCAAGCTAAAGAGGAAAAGTTGAAAGATAAGGAGGCAGAAATTTCATTGTTATATGATAGATTGTCAATGAAAGAACAAGGTGATTACTAGTATTATCTTTTATTTGTGTTTGTTGAACTATCTACTTCAGTTTTATTATTTACTAGTTCATCTATTTAAAGGTTTTTCTTTTGTGTTACAGAGGCAGAAGGCCTTCTCCTGTCACCTTTGCAGATGAGGACACTTATTGATAAACTAGATGAGATTGAAATCCCTTATGCAGAGCCAGTTGGAGATGTGGAGCCTAAAAGTTCAGCTGATGTGAAGAAACTAGTTTCAGTTATTAATAGCGTGTCTGAGTTGCGGCATCAAATAAATT
This sequence comes from Xylocarpus granatum, assembly GCA_019650275.1. NCBI lineage: Eukaryota > Viridiplantae > Streptophyta > Magnoliopsida > Sapindales > Meliaceae > Xylocarpus > Xylocarpus granatum. The sequence goes on from BNST01000190.1 coordinate 31,962, forward strand.
TATCAGAGCACGAGAAACAAGAACTGCAGTCAATCCTATCAGCTCAAACTGCTCAAATTGAACATCTGAAGGGAGAAGTTGAAACACACATTAGAAATAAGCCAGAGTTACAAAAGATGAAATTGGAGTTGTCAGAGTTCACATTTGGTTTGGAAAAACTTGTTAATATGCTGGGAGCTAATGAGATTGTTGTAGACCAAAAATCTGCCACTTCAATCAGCCTCTTAACGGTACTAGAGAAGCAGATTATGACCCTGCATTCAGAAGCTGAAAATTCAAGATCCAAAGTCCAAGAACTTGATTCCAAGTTGCTTGGAAGCCAAAAGGTTGTAGATGAATTGACAACAAAGGTAAATTTACTTGAAGACTCACTGCATGGTGGGAATGTTCAACCTGAGTTTGTCCAGGACAGGGGCATCTTTGAAGCACCATCGTTGCCCACTGGGTCAGAGATATCTGAAGTTGAAGATGTGGTAAGGATATTTGTTCCCATTGTTTTCTAGTTTGATACAAGATTTTCACTAAGCATAGGCCATGGTTGGATACATGTTTTATTGGCTTGTTATAGATTTGTAGAGTTAAATTTGCAATTATTTTAGTTCTCTGTATGTCTGAAGTTTAGACTTCCAAGGTTTTGGTTTGTGCTTGTGTATGATGACTTTGAACTTGTATCATAATGATATGGCTTGCCACCTGTTGGGCATTAGAGTAACAATATGCAGCGCCATTCTTGTAGAGTTTCTGCTTGCTACAAATTGGATTTCACATGCTATTCCAAATTTTACTCTGGAGTGATATAAAAGCTGCACTTAAGATTTCATTGCTTTCTGATGCTTATGTAGGGAACGCATGGACCGAAAACAATCTCTCCTGTTGCCTCAGCTGCTCATGTACGAACTATGCGGAAGGGATCTGCTGACCATCTTGCAATCAATATTGATTCTGAATCTGGTCGTCTGATTAACAGTGAGGAAACTGACGAGGACAAAGGTATGCATCATAGGGCTTTCTGATTTCCTCACAGATTGTCTCAAAGATTGAGCAATTTATATGTTTCTTTTCACTTATTTATCTCTTTTCTGCAGGCCATGTATTCAAGTCTCTTAACACATCAGGACTCATTCCAAAGCAAGGAAAGATGATTGCAGATCGAATTGATGGAATTTGGTAAAGTGCTAAATTTCTCTATTTAAACTAACGAGTAAAAAAAATTCCTATGTTCCTATGTTCTTGTTTTTGATGGTGGACTACATAAATTACATCCGATTGTGACTGTATTTTGTGTATCATGATAAACTACAAATAACTGCTTAATCTAAAACTGAGTTGCCCTTAATATCCTGCACAGGGTATCCAGTGGTCGAGTTTTGATGAGTCGTCCGGGCGCAAGGCTAGGCATTGTTACCTACTGGCTTTTCTTGCATATATGGCTGCTGGGAACCATTTTGTAACGAAATCTGTCATAATAGTCGTCGTCGTCATCTTCCCACAACATTTCTTCTCAGCAACGGAAAATTGTATCATATATGGATAGTCGTAGTTGTGTCATTTTTTAATCTGTAGTTGTTACAGGCGCCCAAATATGCTGATGGAATTCGTTCTTTGCAATCGCATTTTAGGGTTGTAGAGAAACACCGTGCCTGCCCTGGAAGCTTGTTTCCCAATTGGAATATTGAGAGATAGGATCATCGCATAAAAGATTAATGTAAAATCATTTTATTTATTTATTATTTTTTTTAAATGTTCAATTTTGCTTCAACATCCTCTAATTTTGTTTTCCTGCACTCCTTTGGGAATGGCAATTGGCAATGGCCTCGGATTGACATCACGCGGGAGGCAATGTAATTGCACAGGGGAAGTGGTTTGGGCTTTGGCTGGTGTCATACGACGTCGTCTGCAAAAGTAAAATACAAATAAGTCACGATGCTCAGAATTCATTGGTCCTGGGGACCTCCCTCCCCATTTCCAGCGTAGGACGGTGAATTTTGAAAACCACCCCTCAAGCATCCACGTGGCAAACGGGTGAGGCTTTTGGGAAGATAACGAATAAGTGATAAACAAAACCAAGGGGATTTTTATTTTAAAGGTCGGTGGTTTCTTGTTAGGGCCTCGTGGTTTGTTTTACCATTTTTGTTCTTCAACTTAGTTTTGCCGTCTGTTGGAATGATTTTTCCGATTGATTTTCCATCTTTGGCTCCCATAGAGAGACCAGAAGCTGCATAACCCATAAGGTACAGCTTCTTTTCTCAGTGTTTCTAGTTCATTTTCCTCCCTGTTTTCTTGGGCGGTCTTCATCACGGATATATGATTGAAGTACACTCACCCTTTTGGAGTTGGAGGCTGATATATAAATAATGGCATTACTCGCCATAAACCATGGATCTACAACCCACTCACTTTGGCCAATTTCTACCTCCATGGGTAAGTTGGACTGTATTTTACGCTTTTTTTTCTTCTTATTAGTCTTGCTTCTTGAATTGATTGTTCAAAACCTGTTACATTTGCTTAGGTGCAAACTTTATTGGCCTTCGGAATGGTGCCAAATTACACAGTGTGAGATTCTCAACTCTTCATGTTTTTGTTCTAACCGTATAGATAATGGCATGGAAAAAATTGTAGTTCATTGATTGTAAACTTAAATTTCTCTTTTTGAAGGCTTTGAGATTTGGGCCTAGGGCTTTTGCAAGTAGGAAGACCGTGAAGAAATTCAAAAGAGATAGACAATTGCCTTTGGCAAAGGAAGGCAATGCGGCTGCGGATAGGTCTACTGCAGAAGATGATTATGTTAAAGATAGAAGTAATGCATCCTCCGCTGATAATTTGGCCTCGCAGAAATTAGTAGCCATCCCTTCCAGAAGTAGTGTGCTTCACGCATGCACGGTCACATGTGGGTTGATAGCTGCTTTGGGTGTAATAATTCGGCAGGTTAGATTTAGTTTTTCTGTTTTGCTCGACTTAATTCTTTCTCTTAGAGAACTTGAGGCTGAATTATGAATTTAAGACTTTTATCAGAGTTTATTTCCTGTTGCTATTAATATAAAGAAAGAGAAGAGGAGAAGTTCTTGTCTAGAACTTATGGCTTAATTTGGCCAATATCTCCATTTTAAAGTTTATCTTGTAATTGTAATTTGTAGGTATCCCATGTCGCCTCAGTGGAAGGACTGCCAGTCCTTGACTGCTCTACGCAAGTGTCATGTACTAATTTCACGTCCGTCCTCTTTTGCCATTGGTTGTTCAAAAGTTTTCTCTTATAACCTTAGTGAGAAGAAATATTATGCTTCTTTGTGTGAATAAAGAAATATGCACAGCCAACTTGGCTGTACTGAAACACAGTTTCATACTTTCATTTTCAGAGGCTATACATATAAAATTTCCAGAGAACTTCATTCAGATACGGAATCATCTATTGGACTTTTTTGGTTCAATAATTTATCAGCTCCTCTTATTGACATGATCTAGCAGTTCCATTGTTCTAAAGAGTGTTACTATTTTTTTTCCTTGTCTACAGTTGGTTTTGAGCTGTGTCATTTTGAGTTGATAACAGGATTAGTTATACTGATATCATCATGTCGGTATCTATTATTGAAAACCTGGCCAGATTTTGCTGAGTCTAGTGAAGTAGCCAATCAGCAGGTATTTAACTCATTCAAACTTGATATGTACAATTTGTAGTCATCTGTCATTTACATTAATGGCCATGTATATTTTACCATTAATGAGTTGCTCCACTTGCACTCTATCTCCATTCTGGCGATACCTCTGGAATGAGAACTGTACCAATGTCAACATTTAAGTCAAACCACGTGTTTTCTTATGCAGGTCCTTTCATCTCTAGAGCCTTTGGATTACTTAGTTGTTGCTTTTCTGCCTGGTATTAGCGAGGTAAGTGGTTAAATTATTTTTAACAACTTTTTGTTTCCCATATTTCCCTAAAATCAGCTTACATCCCAGTGAGAGATGTGCGGATTTGTGGGTTGAACAGGAACTCCTCTTCCGTGGTGCACTGCTACCTCTTTTTGGAATCAATGAAATGACTGTCTTGGTGGTTGCTACCATATTCGGTATTCTTCACTTGGGCAGTGGTCGAAAGTACTCCTTTGCAGTATGGTACTCGTCTTCTTCATTCAAAGGAGACACTCTCTTAAATATTACATAGATGATCACACTTGACTGTCCGATTCGTTTACCTTTTATGTTTGGCATGTTCATTAGCTAGTCCCTGATACTATCAGCCTCTCCCTTCTTCTGCTACAACCAGTACATTAATTCATAAGATTGAGTGAATATGTCAACTTCAATCATTCATAAACACTTACAGCTTATGAGTCTCCCAGCCTGGATTTGCAGAAATTCCAGTCTGCAATTACTACGCAAAATATTAACTGTATTTTCGACTTTGTGTTGAAACTGCCGCATTCCCTTTTGCACAATGGTGATTCATTCATTTGTTCACCTCTTTTCAGGGCAACCTTTGTTGGCTTGGTATATGGGTATGCAACGATGGTATCCAGAAGCATTGTTGTGGCAATGGCTTCTCATGCATTGAATAACTTGCTTGGTGGAATTTTGTGGCGCTACACATCAAAATCATCAGAGTAGATTCACATCTCAAACATATAGATAACACTGATTGTTACTTGTCCGTGCTTGCTTGATTTGTTGCCTAACTATTCATGTCGCCAATGCAGCCTTGTATATTCTGTAAAATTATCGTTGTTTGTGAAACAGGTACAAAATATTTCATTTATGTGAACAGTGAGACATAATTAACATTAATTAAAAGAAACTGTAATTAAACCGAAATATATGTATTAACAATGAATTGGATTGGATTTTCTAATGAAAGCTTTCACCTCTTATTGTTAATACCAACAACCATGTGTAAACCCTAGTGGTACATAAAGGATTCCAACAAATTTCATAGTAAAATCGTCCAAATTACAAACCCAATTGAATAATTTTTCCCAAGATGAAGTCATTAATAGCGATAATGTTTGTTTTAATTTCCATTTTATCTGCTGCTGGAGCACAGTGCAGATGCAGCCATCAATAGCTTCCTGATCATCGTTAATACTGAACATCTCCACCAATCTGACGTTGTATATCGTAGTTCATGAGTTGCATTGCATTTTAAGGGTGAGATTTTTGGTTTGATTATTTGCTTACTCTGACTCAATAGGCATGTATGTTGCTTGTGTAAGCCACTGTCTAGGGAAAAAGCCTCGCTGCGACTGCGACGTCAGTGAAGTCCCGCCCGTCTGCAGGCGATGCTGTTCTTGATCAGCAGATAATTAACAAGTTAATGTAGCCCTGCCGATGATTACATATTTTCTAAATGAAATTATGATCATTTAGCTACTGCTGCTACCATGTTTATGTTGTATTCTCGAATGAATAAAGTCGTCTTCACTCTTCTGCTCTCTTTAGTGTTCATGATTAGTAATTGGTACTGAAGACGCAAGCCAACATCACCGTCAACACCAACATCGTTCTTTCTGTCTATTCAGCCAACTATCACGTGGGAAAAGACTCATCGTACGTCGACCAACAGAACAGGGGACACGTCATGTATCCAAATTCAAAGACCAGCAGAACAGGCGACACTTCTTGTTTTCAAATTCCAACAACTAACTTGTTTAAGATTTTAATTAACTGATAGATAGTTCAGATTCATTAACTGATAGTACGAGCCGACGAAAGCAAATGCAAGATTATGGCAAGCTGTGCAGTAGACGGCGGCTGTCCCACTGATTACATTGCCATCTCCATATCTGTATACTTCTTCATTTTGCACGTAATTCAATCCCTATTCATCGTATTCGTAGATTAATATTTGTATTTTTAAGTTGAACAATGATGGGTCTGCGTCTGATTAAGACAACAACTCTCATTTGTTAAAAGTGATTCCCCAGCTCAGTTGCAACTAAATTATTGTCATGGATGCGTTTTAATCTCCTTAATCCTGACTTTGATGGGTATATGTTTGATTGTATGTCTAGTTGCATTGGGCTTCCATTTGTAGCAAGTGAATTCTCTCTTCTGTTGTCGGCAATTGGCATAAAGAGGATATTACCGTGACATGTTCATTTCTGTATCTACTTATTTGTTATTTATTGTTCTGGCTGTCAAAACACTGCAAGACTAATAATTTAGCAAGTATACTTCTGTCCTGGATTGTCATTGATTGGTTTCGTTCTTTCTTTCAGGCTTCTATCAAGGTTCATATTGCCCTTTCTGGTTCACAAAGTTCCTCGTTTTAAAGACAGCGGCTTCTGGTATCCAATAATTCAAGTTTTTGCCAGCTTGAACTTTCTGTTATTGATTGTGGTAGGCTATAGGCTTTATATTGGTGTTTCTTTTATGTCCATATCAACCAAAATCTTTGTTGCGGGCATCTTTACAGTAATGTTTTTGATATTGAAACTATTTCTCATGCAGATGGCTGCTGATTTCTTGAAATTTGAAAGGAGGAATTGGTGGAGTCTTGCTACATCTGGGCATGTTCTTTGTGCTTTTGTTGTCACTAGAACACTTCTAGTTTTATATTTGCCCTTTCAGTGGTTTCTTTCATTGAATTACATTTCCATTGTAATCTGAGTTATCTATTGGTTTCAGTGTGGGTTAAAGGTCCTTTAGGATTTTGTTTGCTGCTGAGCAGTCGCATAGCACAGTTCTTCCATTCGTATTACATTATTGTCAGGTAAATAGCCTTCTTTCAAAGTAAAGAAATTAAATTGTTTGCCAGAGTTGAATGAACCACCTCTTCAGGTGGTGATCTAGCCTAATAAATCTAACTGTTTGGCTGCTAGATAGCGTCACATAATACGTATCCCCTTTCTTTTAAGACAAGTACACACAGAGATCACTGAAGGATAGGTCTTTTATTACAACACACAAAGCAGCCTCAAGCACTTACCGGAATTGGAGTCTTTTCAATTAATGAAATTCTGCTTCAGGCCACATCAGATATTTTATTCTCATACAGAGATCTATGACTTGCTGATTATTGAGTGCAATATTTCTAAATATTATTACTTGTACCTCCTACAGTGTCATTTAACTGTGATGGTGATTTTATTCCTCCTGTTTGTATACTATTTTAATCAGTCTTCCTCAAGTCAGCTGCTTTTGATATTCCAGGAGACATTTACCAACTACTAGATCTTATATTTTTTTTCCGCTAATTCTCTTGCCACGGGCTGTTGGGGCTGCATGTAAGAACCTTTGAATTCCATCATTTTACTTTTTCAAGTTCCTTTCCAGGGTGGCTTAGAGCTCCTGCAGTGAGATTAATCAAGTCTGGGAGCAGTAATTTTGCAATTCATGAGATTTTTTACCATGCCGCTTTTTGTTGGTTTATAAGAATACATATGCAACTCATTGCTTTCAGAATTTATATCTGCTTTAAGTTATTTTTCCTTGATTTGTTCATAGTAGCTGTTTTGCTTTCTTCTATGCATATCCCTGCTAAACTCATCCTTAGCAATGGGTACACCGTTTCTCATGTTCTGTGTCTTTCACTGCTTTATTACTGATATCAAGCTCTGTCTTTTATCTTCATCATATACTGCCACATTGTTTTTAATCATATTTTGAAATGATGGATTTCAAAAATGATCCAAGTGTTGCTTTGTTAGTAGTTCTTTGTCATATCAGTTGGTTGAAGACTCTAGAACATTTCTGTTTCCCCTTCCTCTTTTATTTTCCAAGTGTCGTGGTTGGCCAGTCTATTGTTGACTTGTTGCTGATTAATGAACAGAATGTCCTAATAAGAAAGTTTTGTAAAGATTTAATTCCTTTGTGAAAATGCTTTTGACCATCATCAATTTTTCCCTGTTTTTCTGGTCCAACTTAAATTATATTTTGACTATTGCACTTGTGATTACATTATAATACACAAGAATGATCATGCAATCTGTTTTGAATTTTTCATGGTTGAATGAGTGCATTAATCTTGACTGCCTATTTAGGGTGGCAAATACATGTCTTTATCAGCTGCCTGTTATGGTTTTAGAACAGATTGTTGATAATGTACTTTGTTTTCTCTGCAATGTAATTGATTGTTCCTAACAAGAAGGATACTTTATTCTGTAGTTATCCACATGAAAAGGCCTCTCAATCATCGGTGCCATATGGGAGTTGATTGGATGATCCCAGTTTTGTGCCTCCATGCTATATATGTTGCCACTTTGGTTGGATTCCTGGGGGGCTAGTTGGCATATAAAGTCTAGATTTGATGGGGTCAGGGACCTCTGACAAGGAATACTAGTCTCAGCCTCATCTATTGGTAAACTTTCATCTAGTTTTTATACAGCGCTGAGTTATATGTCTCCATATTACTTTAAACTTTGGATTTGATATATTGTTGTTGCAGATGATGATATTGTACTTTTTAGTTTTAAGTCATCCCGCAATCATTTCAGTCAAAGCCGAACCATGGTTGTGGAATAAAATGTCTGATCAATAGTCACTAACAATTAGCCTTGATTATGTCGATGATGGTTTTGACAGATTTTCTCTGGTTACCATACACATTCCTTGAGGAGTTATTTTGTGGCTGTGGGAAAAGTATTTATTTACATGTGAATTTTTGATTGTTAGTAAACACCGATAATCATTGCTAACTTTTATCTCATCTATAAGCTGGATGACAAAGTAAAATATGAATAATATAATTTTGTATAGGGATAGGATATTTATTTTTCTTGCAATGCATCTTTTAACACATGCTCTTTTATAATTCCAGGTTTGTGGGTTTTGCCTTACATTTTTAATGAAATTCATGATGATATCTCATGGCTTCAAGTTGCATCCATGTTTCTGCAGTTAGTTACAGTATGATGTGTATTTGTTTTGCTCCTTGAGTCTTTTTTGCTCCTGCTGTCATCAATACAATCTGATATTAAAATTCGGTTATTTCACATTATCTGTATTTTCTAATGATTTTCAGGTTTTCCGCGGGCAAGTATTCTTTTACTGATATTCTTCTTCTTATCAAGTTCAGAAACCCTGCTTTCACAAATCGGCTTGAGGAGAAGGGAGCCTAAAGAATTTGAAACAATGGGTCAGGCTCTGGGCATGGCTGATAGTGGACTATTAGTTTAAAGAGAACCTACTTCTGTCACAGATCCGAAGCTTCTTCTAAACAAAAAGTTCTGGCAGTCCTTTATAGCATTTGCTGACAGGTATTCTGTTCCTTCAAAAGTTCCACTCCTAATTTGGAAATTATTTATGTGAAAATTATTTTGTGGAGGTAATTTATTTTGTATTTGTATGTACTAGAAAAAGACCCGGTGATCTCTTTGGAAAATAACTTGGATATGTAGTTGATTGTAGTTCATTTCTATGATGACTGTGAAAGAGCATGTAAAAATTCCAGTAGATGACCATGTCAGAAGGATTTACATGGCACGGCATATTATTGAGAAGTACATTGTTGCAGGTTTGTGATTTTTACTTTGTGAAAATCTGGGCTAAATGTTAATCTATTACTTCCTCTGCCTTGCCTTCAGTCTTAGTTCTCATATGGAAAGTGCAGGTTGATTAAATGACAAACACAACTATTGAGCTTCCTCTTTGGTCCGAGTAAAATTGATGCTCAATGGGCTGGTACAATTTCTATGCTCAAATTAAAGCTCAATGGTCTGGTATAATTTCTATGCTCTAAGTTAAAGTTTCTGGCAGTAGAATGAATTTGGTTTGGATCTTGGTTCATGTTGCTCAGCAGTTCCCATATATCTAGTTTACCTTCTGACATGCCTTTTCTGTTCTCGGAAATTTCATTTGTTGCTCAAATTTGCATGCTACAAGGTGCTTCAATGAAGGTGAATATATCTCATGGAACCTGACCAGAAATTTTGACTACTCCAATCTGACACCCCCTGAGCTCTTTCATAACGCCATGTATGAGCCGATACTGTTGATGAAAACCGTGAGTTATCTACTCAGGTTTACTTTGTTGTTGCTGTATTCCCTTTAATTTATCTACTCAGGTTCCTATCCTAACTGTGAAGAACTTGGCACGAGATTACTGTGTTTTTCATCAAGTTAAAAGAAGAAGACAGAGGCATCAGAGCAACTGGCCACAAGCTGGAATAGGAGTGGCGGCGGTGCTTCAAGTTCATATTATAATGGATATGTTATTATAACAGTAAAAAATAATAAATTAATATTTTATTTTATTTAATTATAATAAATTGGCGAATTTTTCTCCTAGTTTGAGTTATGTGCACTGTGTTGATGATCCTTTTCTCCCAGAACAACGATTTTCTAAGGGCTCTGGCCATAGTAGCAATGATTCAGACCCATGAACTACCGAGTTCTCTTTGTTCTTAATTTTAATCCACACAAGTATGATCAATCATATTGGCTTACAATGCAAAATACGAACAAAGGTTGAAAGCTGGAAAATGAAACAACGGAAATGGAGGCTGAACTGAGTATAGCAAGCTTGGGACGATATGATGCATGCAATTCGTATTTGTACAGACACCATGGCCAAACTGTAAACAGGATCTTGTACTGTTCAGAACCGTATCACAAAGAACTGGAAGTCTGCCGTCGGCGTATGCATGCACTCTTTGATTTGGCTCAAATATTGTCACAAGTTTTGTTACCCAACAATTTTCATATGTTGATGATGATTCCTACTTGCCTTGAGGAAGCTCCTTCTATGGTCTGTTGTTTCCGGTCTTTCCAATCTTCTTCTTCAATTCATATATGATTGTTACAGGGTCTCAACCATTAATATGCTGTTGTTGCAGATTGTCTGAGACTATTACACTCATATCATCTAATGATTCCAGGGGTTTGAAATCATCCAACAAATGGCGTGCGATTGTTGATGTGTTATTGCAGTAATTATTCATTTACTGCCGCCGAATTGTCAGTCACAATAACTCAATTTCAACTTAATTTGCTGGATTGGTCAATTATTAGAGCCAAGGCTATTCCCAGGTGTATTTGGTTGACCTCTAAACAATTGACATCCAACGAAACATGCCAACTCATTTAATGCAAAAGATAGGGACCCGACCATGCAAGTAGTTAAAAAGGAACCTCTTTTCTTACGCTTACAGTTTAATTGTAAAGGTCGTAAATCTCAAAGAGTAGGTGGTAAGGAAATAAATGCATGCACATATTGTACGGCATCAACAGGCCACGAAAGCTCGGATCGGAGCTAATGAACACATGCAACTGATGGTTGGGTGAAGCTTACTGTAACTTACCACAGGCATGTTCATGTTTGTGTCATCATGAAACTCTGCCTTTATTGAGATTGCACCAATCAGGGGTGTGGCCTAACCCAAAAGCTTACTCCTTTAATTATGCTGAGGTGACAGTTTCACCTACCTGAAACTCTCTCTTTCAAGAGCCACGCAGCTTTGATTACATAGTCTAGTTTGTTGCGGCAGTTGGCAAGAAATTGAAGCGTTAAACCATGAAACCACCCACCTCTCATGAAACCAGCCACCTCTTATGAAACCAGCCACCTTTTCCAATTGAAGTTGGAAACACGTTCAGAAAAATGTTACGAAAATGCACCAATCATTTCTGGCTCATGTTTCTCTCAACTCTTGGTTTCGTCGTCCTCCTCAAAAGTTCAATCTCTCTCCTCAAATGGATCTTCGCTACATTTCTCAGACATCCAAAGAACTTCAAAAGCTACGGCTCCTGGGCTATTGTCACTGGCGCCACTGACGGCATAGGAAAAGCCTTTGCCCACCAGCTAGCACAGCGAGGTTTAAACCTAGTCTTAGTCAGCAGAAACCACAAGAAGCTGGAAACAACCTCCAACGAAATTCAAGCTGAAAATCCCAATACCCAGATAACCATTGTGGAATTTGATTTCTCTAGCAAAGACTCAACCGGAGTCAAAGCGATACAGAAAGCCATTGATGGGCTGGAAGTTGGAGTTCTGATAAACAACGTGGGTATCACATACCCGACAGCCATGTATTTTCACGAGGTTGACGAGGAAGTGTGGATGGACATCGTTAGAGTTAATTTGGAGGGCACAACTAGGGTAACGAAATCTGTTTTACCAGGGATGCTGAAGAGGAAGAAAGGTGCCATTGTTAATATTAGCTCTGGTGCGGCCATTGTTGTCCCTTCTCATCCTCTCTATGCAATCTATGCTGCCACAAAAGCGTAAGCACATATTAAATTCTTGCACATTGCCTTTTAAAAATCAGATTAATGATAAGATCTTTGTTAGAGCAGTTTTAGTTTCTTTTACCTACATTTCTAGTGAACAAACAGGCAATGCCTTTTTCTCTTTTCATGGAAAAATTGAACTTCAGTTCAGAACAACAAGCTGCTTTTGCACAAATGAAATGTCTATTGATGAAGTAGAAATATTAGGTAATAATTGCGGAGAAAGTCTTAACTTTGAACAGTTTACAGTAGAATTTTTTTAATTAATAAATAAATAAAATACCTTAAATAAATTTTATTATGATCAAGCATTAACTTAATAGATATCAGAGTTAATAAGTAATTTGACTGATCATATTTGAATTTCTTTCTTTCTTTCCTCTTTGTTCATATCAATCCACATAGCAAGTCTATTTAATATTCTGTGTTCCACTCCAAAGGATTGCTAAAGTTTAATATTATTGTTTGAACCCCCACCCATTAGTCTAAGCTTTTAAATTAATGGTAACTTAACAGTAATTAAGCAGATTCATTAAAGCCAGTACCAAAAACTTTGCAGGGGTAGGTTTGCAATGGTCATTTATGCAACAAGTCGATATCTGTTTAAGTTCTTTCTGTTGTTTTCAGCTCCTTGTAGTCGATCGCATTAAATGCTTGCATGTAATGATCATCATAATTACGAAGTTACAAACTGTACAGATATGTTGATCAACTCTCAAGATCTCTGTATGTGGAATGCAAGAGATATGGGATTGAGGTGCAGTGTCAGGTGTGCCAATGCCAAACTCACCTGTTAGTTCAGAATAATTAGTATATTAATTACATTGAGAAACATTTAACCCGGCAAAGGATTGCAGGTACCGTTATATGTTGCAACAAAAATGGCGTCCAAAGTAGCATCCATAACCAAACAATCCCTGTTTGCACCTTCGCCTGAAGATTATGCTAGCGCTGCAATCCGCCGCATTGGCTACGAGCCACGCTGCACGCCTTACTGGGCTCACTCGCTTCAGTGGTTCTTTGCTCGCTTGCTGCCGGACACCGTCCTTGATACTTGGCGTCTCGCTATCGGAATCCGCAGGAGAGCAAACCCAACATTTGCATGATAACATGTTCCACTCCATATTTAATAAAACGTTTATTCTCATTAAGTACTTGCTGTATATTGCCATTGCCGTAATGCCATGAGCACGCGGGGAAGTGGAATCCCGTGGTGTTAATGTACATCTCTAACGGTGGAAAGTGAGGATTCATCTTTCATTTCAGGATTTATTATAATAATAATAAATAATTTAAAATTTTTAATTATATTATAAAATAAAAAAATTAATATATAAAATTTATTAAAATATAATTTTAATTATTTATTATTAAATATATTATAATATCATTAAATTATAAAAAAAACCCATTAATTAATAACCTGCTCACGTGTTGCTTTAGAAGTTCATAATTCAACCTTGAGCCAGAAAGCTATGCCTGTCAGCATTGGTAGTTAATGTTGGTGGCTTTTAGCTCATCTACTTTACCGACCTTATTCTATTCAGTTAGTAGACTCTCCCTCCTTCTCGTTGTTTGTTCTGTCCTTTCTCAGTCAACAACTCTACCTATTTTTACCAGAGATTTTTCCGAAGATTCATTTCTGGGTCACGGGATTTATCTCTTCTTAACATTACCCACTACTTAGATACGTGTTTTTTTCCTTATTTTTTCTAATCTCTCCTCTCTGGATCCGCAGATTATACCATTCCGTTACCAAAAAAATGGAGTCTTTTTGTCTTACCACTCTCCAGACTCAGCCCGTTTGGTTTCTTGCTTTATTGGCTATGGGTTGTCTTAGTTTTATGAGACATCTTATACTTATGCTCGACTGGGTTTATGTTACTTTCCTTAGACCCGGCAAGAATCTCAAGAAATACGGTTCGTGGGCTCTCGTCACTGGACCAACTGATGGTATTGGCAAAAGTTTTTCCTTTGAGTTGGCCAAGAGAGGGCTTAATCTGGTTTTGGTTGGTCGTAATCCAGATAAATTGAAGGATGTTTCAAATTCTATTCAAGCTAAGTATCCCAGAACCCAGATCAAGAGCGTCGTTGTTGATTTCAGTGGTGATCTTGACGAGGGTGTTCAAAGAATTAAGGCGACTGTTGAGGGATTCGATGTTGGTGTTTTGATTAACAATGTTGGAGTTTCGTATCCTTATGCGAGGTTCTTTCATGAAGTTGACGATGAATTGTTGAAGAATTTGATTAAGATTAATGTGGAGGGTACTACTAAGGTTACTCAAGCTGTTTTGCCTGGGATGTTGAAGAGGAAGAAAGGTGCTATTGTTAATATTGGCTCCGGTGCTGCCATTGTCATCCCTTCTGATCCTCTTTACTCTGTTTATGCTGCCACAAAAGCGTAAGCATTTGCTTCTCTATTTTTTGTTTTTTGTTTGTTTCTGTGATTTATTATCTATTGTATAAATAATTTATATCAGTATTTAACGATAAAAAAATGCCTATATATGTTATTTTCCAGGTTTGTTGATCAATTCTCAAGGTGTCTCTATGTTGAATATAAGAAATGTGGGATTGATGTTCAGTGTCAGGTGCACTCTCCTGTGATTTAATTCTTTATTGATTTGATTAGTATCCTTAACAATTTGACTAGCTAGTTTATAATAATACAGCAAAGTGATATGAATTTTCTGCATAAATCATGATATATCTTTACTGTTTATATGAGAATGTTTCAAAATAAGCATATTTCATCTTAGAATCTTGAAAGGTTCAAGTAAACTTCTTATTAGTTTTAAAAGAAGGCATTCTTATCAGTGGCTTACAGCTCAAATCACTTTTGTTGAAATATATAACCTCAAGTTAGATTATACTTCCAGCAATTTAGCTTGTCTTTAGTAGACCTGCTTAAGTGACAGCAAAACAGTTGAAATATCAATTAATAAAGGCAGAACAGCACTCTTTCCTGTGCTAGAAGAAGCAAGGTAGCTATGAATTTTGGTTCTCATACAAATATTTCTTCATGCTATGAAGACACTCTTATCTACTCACAAGCTAATTTGCTAAATGGAGTAACGAGTAGAAATTATCCTTGCTTTTCTCTGTATCAAATTGATACTTTGCTCATGCCTAGTTAATTATTTCAACTATGCCTTTTTTTCCCTACGAATGATTCTTCATCTGATGATGTCGACTAACGTATTTACAACTTGAATCACTAATTGCAGTGTTGGGGAGAGATTTTCTTACCTGTTGATTTTTTCAATCAAATTTCTTGTAAAGTAATAGGATATTCTTGATTTTGAGTTGTGGTATTGGAGCTTGTCTTTGAATTCTTGTAATATCTTCTCATATATGCCTGTTACTAAGAAAACCAAGAGTCTTAAGATGGTTTAGTGAAGCTATGAGCTATGAATCCAATTGTATGCCTTTGTAGAGACTACAATGTTCTGAATTCTTCATGTTCTGGACCTTGGGTGCAGCCTTCACTGCAGCCTTGAATGTATTAAAAATTGCTCTGCCAAATTCTTAATTGCAGCCCTATCTTAGGTCATAGTTAATTGGCGTCCGAAGTATTAGCCAAAGTAGTATCTAACATATACAACGGATTATAATCTGTATGCCAGTTTATATCATATTGAACTTGTTACTTCATTATGAGTGTGGCATCAATTAATTGTTAAGAAAATATGAATGGGATTAATATGTCATATAGAAACAGGTTTCCTCATCATGCTGTGCGACCACAAACTTTAGCATTTAGGTTATTAAAGTGAGATTTAGTTTGTTGATGTAAATATCTTCATGTAGTCTTATCACTAGTGTTTCAAGCAACTGAGTTGTTCATGCACTAAGAGATTGTTACTAGAGCATGCTGTATGTGTTTGCTTGGCTCAGATCTATGTTCTTCAACTGAGGGATTTCTGGATGCAGGTTCCATTATACGTGGCGACTAAGATGGCATCTATCAAGAGATCTTCATTCTTTGTTCCATCAACCGATGGGTATGCTCGGGCAGCTATGCGCTGGATAGGTTATGACCCTCGCTGCACACCCTACTGGCCTCATGCACTGATCTGGGGTTTGCTAAACTTATTGCCTGAGAGCATTATAGATTCTTATCGTTTGCAGTTTTGCCTTGGGATTAGAAAGAGAGGACAACTCAAGGACGCTAGGAAAACGGAATAGACAGTCTTCTCTTTATGTTTGGTTGGGGTGATTGGCTAGTATAAAGCAGTCTCGGTGGCAGATTTCAACAATAAACGCCTGTAATGCTTGGGATTTATCTTTCCCAGATTTTATTTGAACTCTGCGAATCTGTTAATCCTTACCCGGAGTTTGTATTATGACCAGCATTAATATTTTTCTCATCTCTATTAACTGTATATTTGGCCCATCAAGTTGTGCATGCAAATTCCTTAGAACAAATCATGGAATTTCAAAGGTCCATGCAAACTGAAAACTCGGAGAGCATGCAGTAAAATCTCACCTGTACAGAGAGAATGAGCCAAAATTCGAGTCTTGATGTTGTTTCGACCTCCCTAGCTCCGGACCACCAGGACTCTCGTTATAATTAATGTTCTTTCACCACTGACCCCGTATGACCATCTACGTAAATGACATACTAACTTATTTGGGCCTGGGCTGGGCCTGGTACTTAGCCTAGGGATTGTATAAAGCCCATGTGAAGTCTTACAGAACGCGGGGTTGCTCTTCAAATGCATAAACCTAAAGAGCGGCGCTCGGCCTTTGCGGTCTCGCGGGTCCTACAGCCTCTTGCCTTCTAGTTGCATATATGCCGCCATTGAAATAAACCTCGACGAAAAACCTAGAGAAGAGCACCCTGACAATTAGCACCAGCTTCTTCCCAGCGGCTGGCACTTGGGGGCTCATTGTTCTATTTTAGTACTTTTGAGTGTATCGATGGAGAATGCGTGTTCTGTGTTGGATTCCGGCGGTAAGACACCGCATTACACGGCGTTCATAGACACCAACCTCGATACCCACCTAGCCATGGTCGTCTCTGATTCCGACACCGTTTCTGATCTCAAAAGTAATTACTTCTTTTGTTTTTTTTTCTTTCGCGCCAACTGTTATTGTTACTATCATTGTTTTACTTTGTTTAATCAATTTCTGCGGAAATTTAAAAAGAAGTATGAATAAACATTGGGTTGTGCAGTGTAGAGGCTTTACTTGTTCATTCATTATTCTTGTAAGAGTGATTATAATTGATTTTGCTTATTCAACTAATGGGGTTTTGGCATGATTATCAGTCATTAGGGTTGCTGGGTAAAATGGGTTGTTGTAAAGGCATTTTTGTAGAGGAGCACCTATCAAGTGCTTCTCCAAAAAGCGCTCTTATGCATTTGCCCTTATTATTATTATATTTGCTCTGTTTGATCTATTTCCTGAAGCAATTTTCAAAAACTATGAATGATAACTGGTTGTGCAATGTGAAACTTTACTTGTTCAATTATTGTTATCATTGCTTGTACTTATTCTAGTAGTGGGGTTTTCACATGATTATCACTGAAGCTCTTCCCAAAGCTACTGAAGAGGATACTTTATGATGGTATCCTTTCCCTCGCTTCAATGGAATAACAGAATATTTAGCAACTCTAATGGTGATTTTGGAGTCATTTTAGTAGAAAGCACTATTGGTGTAAAAAAACTTTTTGCAAAGGCATTTACTTTTTTTTTCTTTCGGGAAAAAGCTCGTATTATATAGTTCTTTGAAGAAAAACATCTCATGTGACCAAAAATGTACTTTGTGGAAGAAAACCCATCAATCATTCTCTAAAACCATTCTTACATATTTTCCTTATTCTGAAAATGTTTTTTTGTTTTTAACTTTTGGGTTTATTTTGGCCAAACACTAAATTTAGACATAAAAATACTTTCAGCTATTTGAAATCCCTTTGATGATGCTAAAGATATTCCAGACATTCTGTGGGTAGGCAACTCAAGCTCAATAGTCAAATTGAAAAGGAATTTGAAGACACAGTTAAGAATGTAGCTCTTGATAATTTATCACTTTTTGTATTAGCTGGCACTTAAACATTTATTTTTTTTTGTTTTGTACTTTTGACTTGTTTGTTTCTATGTCAAATGACTTATCAATTTTGGTGTGTACAGAGAAAATAATGTATGAACACCTGTTGTGTTTTCCTAATGTTGGCGGGATAAATATTCATGCCTTGAAGGTATAATAGCTTATCTTGTATTTTTAATTCTAATGACGGCATCACCTTTAATTATATCTTTTATGTTGATGTGTTTTGTAATTTGGCAGGTGAAACGTAAAGGATACTTTTATCACCTATCAGATTCCATGTTGGTAAAAAGGGCTTTTGAAGGGGTCAGCAAAAGTTGGTTTCTTTCTGTTGATGCTACAAGTCAAGAGAAGCAAACCGGAAACTGGCAATCTGGGAAGCCAAATTCTGGAGATTCAGTAGCTTGTTTTGGCACGATAAATAATCCTCCAGTTGATGGAGTTAATCTTCCAGCTTATGGTCCTGCTAGAAAGGTATCTAATAGCGAGGATTCATCTTTGCCACAAGTTCAGAGAAGCCAGAGTGCAAAACTTAAACCTGCTGCTGACCCTAATGCTAATAGCAATTGCAACGTATTGTCTCTCAAAACTACCAGTAGGTCAGATTCTGATTTAGAGGAGAAACATGATTTATTTAGCAAGGAATATGAATCTGATTGTAAGAAAGACAGCTCCAGGAATATGGCTGGTGATGCTGAAGACAAAGTACTATTGGAATCTTCAAAAGCTGCATCTGTTGTGAAGAAAAAACGTAGAGCTAAAAAGAGGGGTGAAGATAAAGTACACAATCTTGCTTTGAAAGAAGATAATGTTTTGTCTTGTGTATCAGAGGAAGATGCATCACATCAAGACAATGTGAACCCTGATAATCCTTTGCTCAATGAAGATAAAGGTGGAGTTGTTACTCACAGTGTGGAAAGGGGAAGCAAAGATATTATTGATGAACCTTGTAGGATTTCATATTCTGATGCCAACAAGAGGCCAGGCAATGAAATACAGATGATTGACGATCTACGTGTAGAAACTGCAGTTCTTGGAAAACATACTGAGTGTGAACCATATAACTCTGAGAATGCTGTGGTCAAAGTTCAATGCAGTACATCAATGGAAGAAGCTTCACCACGGCCCGCTGTTAAGAAAAAGCAGAAGACACTGGGGAAAGCTGATGATGAAAATTCTTCCAAAGACAACAGAGTTCTGTTATGTGATTCTACTAAAGAAACCTCTGAGCCTGGGATTATGATTTCTCAGTGCCCTTTGGGGGACAAACAGAAGGAAACAAATGCTACATTAGACCATTTATCTACTGAGCTTCTGGTGGGGGACCATTTGGTGATAGCCAATCCAAACAGTGGGAAGAGAAAAAGGAAATCATCCAAATCTATTTGTCAAGTTGTTTCCACAGCTCCTCCTTCCACAGAAGGAGATGGGGGAGAGATTTCTATGCACATTGTGGGAGTTCATAAGAATTTGGAAAGAGAACCTGATGCATCTTTAGTTCCTGGACAAAGTGTCCAGGAGGCAATGACTTCTGAACCTTGTTTCATTTCCATGAAGGAAAATTCTTGTGTTCTTGTAAAAGAAATTGGAGGAAAAAACAAAGTAATCTCTTCATTCGGTAAGTTCCTTGTCCTGTTATTAATGACTTTATGTAGTTTTGCTTCCATTATGATCAAGTTTCAGCTTCAAATTCACCTACTTATTAGAAGACAAGAAGATATTCCATTGCTGATATAATACTATTTTTTTATTTTGGGTAGATATTGGTATGAGCACTATCGATGCTGTAAATGTTAAAAGCAAAAATAATTCACCTCAGGTAGCAGCTGTTTCTGAGGATCTTCAGACCTTTGCAGCAGAAGGAAATTCATCCCTTGATGTTCAAGGGGCCAATAATATAAACATTGATGCAGTGGTTTCCAGAAATGAGAATGTCATTGAGCAGACTGAAGTAGCTGAAGAAAGAGAATTGTCACAAAATAATGATCCAAATGCAATGCCAGCAAAAAGCACCACTTCTAATAGGGATGAAATCAACATGAACTACAAAGCAGATATCACTACTGTTCTGTTTCATGCTAATGCAAATGTGGCACCTGGGAAATCTTCAAAGAAAAGAAAGAAGTCCAAAAAAACTCGGGATACTGTCCCATTAGGTACAGAACATACAACAAGTTCTGCTATTGACATTTCTTCAGTCACACCACTTGAACCTGTGATTAAGGATCATTCATGTGATAAATCTAGTACTGAGGAAAGCTTTTTGTCCCCAGTCATGGGGAAAGAAGTATCAAAAACAACAGCGAACATTTCCAGTTTGGCTACTGATAGGGAAACTGATAATGTGATTCGAAATGTGTTGGAGTCCTTGCAGGATATTAGTGAAAATCCAGTGAATGCAGAAAATAAGGATGAGAAATCAAGAAAGAAAACTAAGAGAAAATGGAATTCTGCTTCTAAGAGCCTCCCAGATATGCAAACAGAAAATGCAACGCAGTCAGTTAATGATGCAACAGAGGTAGAGGTAGATGCATTATCTAAATTGACAAAGAAGACCAAGTTGGTGAAGATGAGCTCCAAGTATCAGTTAAATGGATCAAACAGGGAACCTGCAAATAATGCTGTGGGTGAAGCCAGTCCTGAAGGCCATAATGAGGGCAGGCCAGATGAAGCTAATAATCATGCAGAAGTATTGTGTGAAAGTGATAGAACCATTGTTAATGATAATTCTGTGCCCAGCCAACATAATCTTGATGTTGTGTCTGACGAGATTCTAGTTGACAAGGTGACTATAACAAAAGGAGTTGAAGATGTGATAAAAGTTGGCAATGACAAGAAAAAGCTTGATTTACATTCTATTGGCCCCTCACCTGATTTACAAAATTCACCGAAGTTCCAGGAGAATCAAGGAAGTATAGGAAAAGCTCAGGCTTTTAAATCTAGCACTGTTGAACCGCAAAGATCATTGTCAAAGGGTGACAGTGATAGCCTCAAGGTTGAAGCTAAAACAAAGCTTCCAAAAGTTTCAGGAATCGGAGCAAGAGCTCTACCATCTAATAAGTCTGATAAATTCAACCAAAAACCCAAGGAAGTTACAAGAGCCAATGCTGTCACTGCTTCTGGGACACGTACGCATGCAAATAAAATTGAAAAAAGGGTTGCTGCATCAAGCTCTAGCTTGGAGAGTTCCAAAAAGTTGCTTGCCAGAAGTAAAACAGGTGATGGACAACAATCACATGTGGAGATCAGAAAAGCTTCCAATAACAATGAAAATGGGGAAGTTGTGAATAGCTCAAAACCCAAGAAAAGCTTATTAGCTACATCAATTTTTAAGGATGATAGTGATGGGATTTCTGATGAGGATGAAGTAGACAACTGGGATAACAGCACCGCAACTCCATCAGATAATTCCTTGTCATCTGACTACACAGATGGGGGTAGCACGGCCCAACAAAATGGTGATTTAAAGTCATTGTTTTGGATGTATTAGTACCTACTAAATTAGTTGTATCCTGAGTTTGGCTGACGAATTGCATGTTTGCTGTCATTGAATTACAAAATAAATGGAATAATATGTCCTGAGAATTTTCATCTCTTAGTTGATTCACTAAAATCATACTTCTAATTGCTGAGACATTTGTTAGGTTGTCTTCTTGTTCTCTTGGTAGGCTGGCAGATAGATTGTTGTTTTGTTTAACTGCTGCTGTTATTGGCATCACTACTTTTAGATTCCTTCCAAACAAGTTTGACATGAAAACAAAATTAATATGTAAACTTGTTTTTGTGTTCGATTATTTATTTGAAATTATTTTTCCCTAATAACAATTGTCTAAGATTGTAGGGGTTAATTTCTTCCATTCTTATAATTTTTGTTGCAGGATCTTATAGCTCAGAAAGAATGGGGATTGCAAGAAGAAACACAAGTAAAACATGGTAACTCTTTATTTTTAATCACCACATATAGATATATATTTTTTTTCCTAGTGCTATTGTTGGCAATCTAAATACAATTCCAAGTTATCTCTTGCCAGTGAGTCTACAGTATAATGGTCTTCTTTACACTGATCAAAATGTTAAGAATTCTTCACGTGGATATGCCTGAAATGTTGCGGTTATAGCTCTCTTTGCCCGATACATGCTCATCTTGATGCCAGAGATGTGCTTGGCTAGAGCAGATGTTGATGCTTTTTATTTTTTTTCAGACTGAATGAATTACCGATTTATGTACATATTCTCTGGTTCCATGCTGCTCCCTTCTCATATGGGCTAAAGAGTACAATGTTAATTATATAAAACTTGTTCATGCCAATAGATACTGTTGTATCTTTCCAAGCATGTTATACATTCGAAAATCTTTGTGGTTGTATTTCAGTTAGTTCTGGAATGTCTACAAATATTGGCTCAAGTTTTATTGTGACAAAAAGAATGGACTGTCAAATTTTATCAGTTGGTTTGTGTAAACGTAGTATCTATATTTCTAATTCCATGTATTGGTTTCTTGTTGAGCAGCTCTAGTGTGAAATTGGATACAATTCTGAGAAGTTCAGGCAGATACAAAGCAGCCAAGCTAACAGCTTCCCTATCACAACTCAAGGACACTGAAAGCCAGCCTGATGAATTTGTTCCGGACAGCCAGGCAAACCCATAGACGCCTTTTTTGGTTCTATTGGTTGCTTATCTTTTATATATCTGTAATCTTGAAAATTTTGAAACTCTGTAATACCTCCTGTGAGTGAATAGTAAACGGGTTTGAGCAGTGCTCGAGTAAATCGTTACATATAAACTTGCGCAGAAATCAAGTTTTATAGATGCTCTACAGAGTTTGGGTATAAAATTTCTGCTGGATTTGATCACAGTGATTTAAAGGGTTTTGTTTCACTTAAATTCTTTCGCCATTAAAAAAGTACAAGGATATCCATCTGTGTAATGGAATTCAATCTTCATGCGTAGCCATTCATAAGCCATAAAGATAAGAACTTCAACAGGTTTGTGTTCGTTTAATTGCTATAAAACATAAAGATCCTGGTATTAACGAAAGAACAATGATTATGTAGTTTTCTTGTCCCTCTAAAGGCCTATCAAATTCATATTACTTGTTCTACTGGGCTTCCTTTATTCTCTAATCTTCAAGCTAATCTTACTTTTACCGGTTCTCTTTTATCCTATTTCTCCAACAATCACGCCTGCCCTCAATTCCAAACGCAGCTAATTTTTATCTCTGGCAAATTACCATCTTGAAAATCTTAAATGACAATGATCCTACCTCATCATCTAACGAAGACTTTTTTTTCCCTCGCTGCCCCATCATTTTCACAGTTCGGCAAAAGACATTAGTCATGGGCATTGTCCACTCTCCATACGCCATAGCTTTCTCCACTGTCTACGGATGAGCTCTGCCGATATCTTCAACCCATTTCTTTTCAATAGATTGCATGGCTCTGCGTCGCAAAATTGAGGAAAGTGGATGTTGCCGTAACCACGTCATATAAGCAGTAACAGCACCAACAATGATAAACAAATAAAAAATGGAAATCGGCTGTCTATTACAGTTATAATTAACCACCCAAAAAACAAAAAAACTGATACAGGACACCATAACCATCACGGCCGTTTCATCGCGTTCACAGCTTTCTTCCTAAAGACAACCTCCGTATCTAAACCGAACCCGTCAACTTTCCGGACATGAACCATTTCCGATCTCTTGAACAACTGCACCAGCGGCTTGACGCTGTACAGATCGTTCGCCGAGTACTTATCAGCTCGTTTAGATAACGTTACGTGTAACACACAAACCCCACCGGGCTTCAACGTCCGTTCTATCTCCCTCACGAACTTGTATGGATAAAGTGCATGATCAAACACGTTCGAGAATTCAAAGTCGAAAGTCTCGTCATCAAACGGCTGCTGGTGAAAGTCGCCCTTTATGACAAGCGGTGGATACGGCACTAAATCGATACCAACAGAGTCCGACACGCCGACATGTTTTAGGGCTTGAACTTCTTGCCCGACACGTGCGCCGATGCAGAGAGCTTTTGATTCGTTGGAAAGAAGGTTTTTTTCCTTCAACTCGTTAAAGAATTCAACAAAGACATGAATTTTACGGTTCCAGTCACGCGTAGTCCATATTTGGCGAAGTCTGGGGTTAAGGGTCTTGTTGAGTTGACGCTGAAGGTAGGATTCGTAGGAAGAGTATCCGGGACGGATTTTGAGGTCTTCGGAGCCATTTACAGCGTTTTCCGGAGGTGGGTCGGTGGCTATTCGGCGGTGTTGGTGATGATGTTGAAGAGATAACAGGAGGAGAAGGAGGAGGAAAGGGAGAGAAAGGAAGAGGGAGATTAAGAAGTACCTAAATATGGCAGTTCTAGATTGCGTTGGCTTCATGTTGCGGATGGTCTTCTCTACAGAATTTCTGTTTGTGTAGGTTTGTTTATGCGTGAATGTCGCATGTATATGATAAGAATATCAGATGGAGGGAAAAAAAAATTGGTTGAAATGCGGAGAGAAAATGAAGGAAACTGTTAAGAATTAGAATGGAACATGTAAATCAACCAATCAAAGGCAGCTGGAACGCATTAAGCATGCACCAGACAAAGTGCCGTTTGCTTTTCTACCATGGATTTGTAAGCCGTCAGCAGCTTATTGCTGCTATTGCCGCTTTCACCTTCAACGAGTACTTTTAAAATTATGAAGGGTATTTCTCTTTTGTTTCACCCCCTCACTATCTCGTTCTAATTGTGGAAAGAGCAAGTTCCATCTAACTAATACCATGTTGCAATTTAGAGCATACAAGCTCCATCAAATTGGGATGAACATTAAGAATGGCCCAGGCCCATTGCTTGCTCTCCCACTGATATACTGACATTCATTTAACCCCCAGTATGCAGCACTCTACGCCAATCAGGCCGTAGCGTTCAGCACTCGATACTGTTGATTTGCACAGCACAAGAGTATTAAATGGAGATTTTGTAGTTACATTGGGGTATTATTATACATATACAAATTGTTATGCAAGAGAGAGATGATAGGTAGTTTCATTAACAACATCTGGTGCAATTATTTACATGAACACCTGCAACAAAATCCTGGTCTTAAGACCTCATCCTGTTGATCTGGTTCAAAGCCGGTTGTAAAATGTTGTAGAGCACCCAGAGAATTGCAGGAATGACAACAATAAGCAGAAGCTGGCCCCTGTTATCACTGGCAGCTTCAGCGATTGTAGCAATTTCACTTGCTGCAGCTGATGCTTGCGGTGGCATTGATATTAACCCAGTTGCAGCCAACCCTCCTAGGCCAAGCCCGATTATCACACCCTTTGTGCTGCGCATGCGGTTGATCTGGTTAAGTGCTGGTTGCAGAATGTTGAATAGCACCCAACCTATGGCTGGGATGATTGGAAGCAATGGTGCGAGTCCACTGTTGCCACCTTCGGATATCTCTGCTATCTGTTGTGCCGCAAAAGCAGCATCGCATGAGCTCAAAGTTGAGAAGATTGCTCCAGCGATAGCAGTACCGGCTAGTGAAACTGAAGAACCAGAAGGCTTTGAAATGGCGAGACCTTTGGGGAGGTTTTGCATGGAAAGAAAGGAGGTGGGTTTTGCAGTTGGCTTGATTTGGTTGATGTTCTTGGGGGAGTTGACGCTCAAACATTTGGCATTGAGCACAGCCATTGTAGCCATAGTAGCAGCCATTGATCGATCAAATGAATGCAAGAGACTTTCCGATTTCTGTCTCTAGGAAAGAAACGGGAAAGTGGAGGTGGCGAGGCAATTGCGAACCAATGGAGTTATGTTTCTTAGACTCTTCTCTTATCCAAACAGTGTGATCGTTGAGATTTCGACCTCATTTTCCATACCCCCCACCCAGAGTTTCTAATCACATCGGATTTCGTCTGTAATCATTAAAGATTCAACACTCAAGCTACTTTGTGATGGTGATGGGCCCCCTATTGAAGCCCATCGGAAGACCAACTGGCCCATACTGGAGTTACGTGGCCCAGAAAACGGAAGGTAACGGCCCATAATGTAGGTATGTAGCCCAACGGCTAGTTCTGAAATTAGGATTTAAATATTGTGGTAAAATCTGTGGTACCACATGTTTGTCACGTGATAAATTTAGATATTTATTCTACCATTAGAGTTGTCCTTTATTTATTTATTTTTAAATTTTTAAATACCATCCCAACGA
Source organism: Xylocarpus granatum (assembly GCA_019650275.1). Classification (NCBI taxonomy): domain Eukaryota; kingdom Viridiplantae; phylum Streptophyta; class Magnoliopsida; order Sapindales; family Meliaceae; genus Xylocarpus; species Xylocarpus granatum. Next base: position 58,354 of record BNST01000190.1, read on the forward strand.
AGTGGCAACTGGCTGCTCAGTACGTTGCTCGGAAGACTCTGCAGCTTCTTCAATCAAATCAAATCCTAGGGTTTTACAAAAAACCTTGTAATCATGGCAACTTCTCTCTCAGTTAAACCGAACCTCGTACTCTCTCCGTTTCCGTACAGAACTGCCAATAAAAATCCTCTTTTTCATCAAGCTCAATTTGGTCGTAAACCTTTCTTTCGCGGTTCACTTTCTGTCGTCAAATTCGGATTGAGACCAGACCCTGGATCTTCGGATGGTGTGATTGAAGAGCTATTTGGCCTATTTAGTCGAGCTGAGAGTTTGCTTTATACAATAGCAGATGCGGCTGTCTCTTCTGCCGACACAGTAACTACAACCAAACAGAATTCTGATTGGCTATCTGGTATAACAAATGTAATGGAGACTGTCTTGAAGGTATAGAACTATTGAATTGTTATCACAACTGCTTACGAAATATTTGATCTTGTTTTCTCTCTCTTTGTTAAGCGGCTAGCTGTAATTAATTTCAGGTTTTAAAAGATGGGCTATCTACTTTACATGTGCCGTATTCATATGGGTTCGCTATTATACTTCTGACTGTACTTGTCAAGGCTGCTACTTTCCCTTTAACCAAGAAGCAGGTTTGTTTGTCAGTTCCCTTAAATTTAAGTGAAACCCTTCCTTTTTGTGTTGATGTCAAGGTTCTGGATGTACTTATTAAATTTGGTTTGCACAGGTCGAATCTGCAATGGCTATGCGGTCTTTGGCGCCACAAGTGAAGGCTATTCAGGAAAGATATGCTGGTGATCAGGTCAAATTTTTTTCATTATCGCCTTGACCAAGTATTTTGAATTTTGAGCTTAGCATAGGTCATGTTACTCTCCTTGTAGCCAAACTTTTGTTTTAGTGCAGCTTTTGCTACAATGACTAACTTCGATATTCTTAATTATTTGCAGGAGAGAATTCAACTCGAAACTGCTCGATTATATAAATTAGCTGGCATAAATCCTCTAGCGGGTAAGGGGATATTCATCTGTTCACTTTCCAGAATTTCTTATCATACTACAGCTGTGGTCCCTTCAGTACTAGTGTTAATTGATACTACCTTCTCTCTACGTGCCAGGATGTCTGCCTACCCTTGCTACAATACCAGTATGGATTGGCTTATATAGAGCCCTTTCAAATGTGGCAGATGAGGTAGTTTGCTGAGTTGTTATTTATATTCTGTTGTGGCATTCTTTTCTACCTCAATTAGTTCTCATGTCTAATTGAGCATTTTGTTAAACATTAAGGGACTTCTCACCGAAGGCTTCTTTTGGATACCCTCCTTGTCTGGTCCAACTACAATTGCTGCTCGACAAAGTGGCAGTGGCATCTCTTGGCTTTTCCCTTTCGTAGTATGTAATTCTAAACTCCTCAATTGGTCAGGAATTATTTCTGTTAGAATTTTGTGAGCGCTATTTCCCATTCAAGCATGTACTTATTTGACTGATCTGAAGTGATGTAGGTGTTTGGTTTAAAATGAATGAGAATACTATTTTTAATCAGAAACTGCAATATATTCCTTCTAGATTTGGATAGTTGTGTAATTGATGAAGATAGATATATGGTTGTTTTCATCTTGGAAATTGGGAAATTAATTGTCATTCCTGACATGAAATTTTTCTCAGGATGGACATCCACCACTTGGATTGTCGGATACCTTTGCATACCTTGTCTTGCCGGTGCTACTAGTCGTTTCACAATATATCTCTGTTCAGATCATGCAATCATCACAGGTCAGTCATTTCCTGTTATAAATAGTTTGCTTACATCTGAACTTAAGTGTACCAAATCTTACCACGGATTTGGTTGACGGAAAAAATAATTTATTACTTCTGTGATCTTTGTCCATCCAAATAAGATTGTGAACAACATTTGATATAGGGTAGTTTTTCAAGATGAAAAATATGAGATACTACATGATCATTGATCTTTACGGAACGTGACTGAACTATTTCAGACAACTTTATAATTTCTAAAATTGATATTATCTCTATCTAGGAGTGAGAATGCTAGAAAGTTTCCAAAAATCTTGTTTTATTATGGTGCCAAAATGATGGTAGAAAGAGACTAAGTGACATAATTGGTGGTGTGACATGCATAAGGGGACCCCCTTGTTAGTTTTCTTTTTTGGTTATCTCTAAGTCTCTAATTGGTTGGATCTTTGTTGAGTTCTGAATTTCAAAAGATTTGAAGAGCGTAACAAAACCTCTTCCCTTTCAGATCTTTATAGATGTTGACTGAGTTCTAAACTTGGGACCACTGTTAGATGCTACAACTTAGGTAGCCAGGAAATTCATGGGATTTGAACCCCTGAACTCTTGGGCTGTATCCAAGGCTCTTTTGCTACTCAACCCAACCCCTTGGGGTTCCATAAGATTTTCATTTTAGGATTAAGAATGAGCATTAGAGGTACTAAAAGTCTTAAGATATTGTACATAAATTCTTCTTATTGATATGATTACTAATCTTTAAGAGGCCTTTACCTGCATTGTGACTATTAACATAAATGGTAAATTTATTACTGTTGAGGTGAAAGCTTATTATGTATCCATGTGTGACCTTTTCTTTTTGCAGAGTAATGATCCAAACATGAAGAGCTCTCAAGCTGTAACAAAGATTCTCCCTCTAATGATTGGTTATTTTTCTCTTTCTGTGCCTTCTGGTCTAAGCCTTTATTGGTGAGCAGACGTAAACCCTTTTTTTCTGAGAGGGTAAATGACATGATATTGGAAACCTTTCATGCTGACATCTGCATTGTATCTTAAATCTTTTACTCAGGTTCACAAATAACATTTTGAGTATGGCTCAACAAGTATGGCTTCAAAAGTTTGGGGGTGCAAAAAATCCAATGAAGAAACTTAGTGATAGAATTAAGGAAGATCAAGTTGATATTCAGAAGTCTGTCTCTGGATTAAATTCCACCAGGAAGGAGGCAAGGCAAGCAAAAGGGTTGACTGAAGAAGGACTATGTCCTGGTGATAGGTAGGTTTATTTCATCGATTTAACTGCATTTTTCATATTATTTTAGCTGTTTGTAGTTCTAATGTAATGATGTTCAGATTCAAGCAGTTGAAGGAGGTAGAGGCCAGAGAAGGAGAAAAGTTGACTGCAGAAGGGCTGCGTCCGGGTGATAGGTTGTTTTATTCACTGAGTTCACTCTATGTTTGCTATTATTTTAGTTGTTTTGCAGTTTTAATGTGTTGATACACTCCAGATTTAAACAGATAAAGGCGCAAGAGGCAAAAAGAAGACAACAAAGAGAAGAAGAAAAGAGAAAATCTGAAGAGATAGCAGCTAAGGGAAATCAAACAACCAATGAGGGAGATGAGAAAGAAGCAACCATACATGATATGGCAAATGGAGCAGGGGCTGACTTACTCAATAAAAGGAATGGAAATCTTCAGTCTGTTACAGCTCAAGATGCCTCCAATATTGGAGTTATTGTGAATGGTAATACCTCCAGTCAAGATGTTGAGGAAGGTAAGGATGCTATCTCTGAATTGAGGACAGAGGACAGTGAAGTTTCAGCTAGCTCTGAGGTTAATGGGAGGGACGAGCAACAATCATATGAAAATTTAGAAGAGGTGTCTCTGAAGTCTGCCTTAACCGTACAATTTGCTTGCCCATATCTTGTGTTCATGCTTGATTATCTCTTCTTTCTTTTTTTTTCCATGCTTTTTCTCATGAACTGCCATATTGTGTGCTGTGCATGGCTGTAACTAGAGTTTTTTTTCTTTCCTCTTTCTTGCATCTGCAGATTAGTTGTAAATAGTTATTAGAATGCTTCTGAATATTACTAGTATGAATGACTGCACTTCTAATCAGATAATATAATAGGGGCATAATGGGGGCAAGGTACCTCAGATCATCATCTATGAAGATTAGGTGGTCTCACTTTTTCTTTCGTTTTTGACTTATTTCTCATGTCCGTTCTTGGTTATAGCTCATGTAGCATGCTGTGATTTTATTATTTTCTTTGGACAGGAGTAAGGTCTGAACCTATTATCTACCTCACTCCCTCTTCAATTTTCTCCTGTTTTTGACGGGTGAAATGATATTATTCTTTCTCTGATACTATGCATCTCTATGTATCTACGCATATTTAGACTTGCTGCTTTGATGCTGATCTTCTGACCATAACATCGTTGCATTTACAATATTTCAGGAAGAAGTTGAAGCACACAAGAGTTCTGCAACTACAGATAACAAACTTGGCGAATAAGATTCTTACGAAGCCAGGAGGGAGTAACCAACACGAGGAAACACAGTCATGATTTTATCAGTATTTCAAGTCAACACAATTAAGCTTGGATATGAGAATCAGAGAACAGCTTGATAATTTTTTTTTCTTCCCAGGAGAAAGTCATTGCATATCCCCATCAGAATTTACATGGTGATTAGTGGTGCCTCGCAGAATTGGCATATTTTCCACTAGGTTCCTGTGATTAACGAGGTGTACATTATTACACATGCAGATGACAAGGGGCATTGATAGGATTTTGAAAGATTAGGTATACTTTAAGTCAATAGCTGAGATGTAAAAGCAGCTTGCATTAAAGGCACAACACATGATTCAGAGAAATTGAATCTCTTTTCTTTCTGGTAATTTTCCACCTTCAATTAGATGATAAAAATACAATAATAAGAATAGCTTGAGCATATGCAAGAAATATAGTGTTCCTCGTGTTAAGATCAGCACTTCATTTCCTCTCTCTTACTTTTTAATCCTGTTTTATCTAATTTTGAAAGTACAAGTCAATCTCTAGTTCTTGTTTCATCTTTGCCTTGTAGCCTCGTTTAGTTGTCTCTAGTTATCAGATGAGAAAAAACAAGAAGATGCATCAAATTTATACTGACTTTGACATGGGCAACTATACGAGGCTGAGGGGTTTGTTAGACAACATTTCAAAAGTTTGGGGACTAATTTAAAGATTTCCAAAATCTGAGGGTACCAAAATAAAGTTTCTAAGTTTGGCAGGTTGTTGGATTAAATCACGTGAATGTTTAAGAACCCAAAACCAATGGAGTTGGTTCTGCAAATCTCAAGCTACACGACCTTTGGAACAATGTGCTCTAAGATTTGTACACGTTTCACCATTTATATAAGAAACAGGTTTCCCCCTCTGTGAGAGCACGGGCTTCAATCATTTGTTAGTATTTAAGAGAGGAGATGCTATTGCCAACGAAAGTAATGCCTTTGCGTATACGCAGCAAGTTATGCCCCCTTGCAATTCCCTTAATTTAATATGACTCAAAGAAAGTTACAGGCGTGGGACAATAGAAGTCTCGAGTTTGAATAATCTTAATTTAATGTTACCGGTAGATTGCTTGGTGATAAAGCAGAAATGGCCTGGTCTTGAGCTTGACCTACACCCTAAACAAATCGTACCACGGCAAACTTTTTTACCCAAAGACCAACAAGAGCTATCCTGGATTTTTGATTTGAGTACACCAGAGAATCCTGAGGAGTTGCAAATGCCGAGACAACCAACCAGCATTGAGTTTCAGCACCTGAATCATGCGTGTTTGTGCTTTCACCGAATGATGGTGAATGAATTGTGTTTGATTACTGCAATCCCATGTTTATTTTAAACAAAATGATTACGTGTGTGCATGTTAATGGCCTGATAACAAGCAGTTGACACCTCTAATGGGTTCCTTGTCCGAAATTATGGAACAACCCCACCACGTAAAGAATAATCCTGAGATTTGGATTGTCTTCTGTCCTTCATCTCCCTGGCACACATGCTGACATGCTAATCAAGTATGCTGTAAATATTGCTGCTTCCGGCAGCCAATGTTTAGAACTTGCAATCAGCTAGGTTTTTCCCCGGAAAGCTTGATTTGCGGGACTGCAGTTAAAAGAGAGGTGAGAAGTGAAATCCTGTCGGTAAAATTTTACTGATTCCAAACTCCAAAAGGAAGATCTGTTCCCAATTAAACCAGCCTTCAATCATGGAACCAGTAACACTTTTAAGGTTATCCCGAAATCAATGTCCTTAATTTTCATTTTGCTTCATAACTATAAATAAGAGGACGCGACAATACAACCACACCAATGTGTAAATAGTCAATAATATACTAGAGGGAGTCCCTTTACAACAGGCTTTTATTTGTAAGAGGAAGTGGTTCGAGTCTATTTTCAGTGGTGATGGTTTTGTTTTATTGTTCTGAGTTTACGAAACTTCAGCAAAACAATGGACGATGAAGCCGACCCCATTCCCCCTTACCATATCATTGGTTGAATGCTCCAAAACATATACATATATAAACAGAATGCACCAACCACAGTGAAACATGCGCCGACACTTTCTTGGCTCATAACACAATTATAACAACAGTTAGAATTCTGGTTCTCTCCTAATAGAATCTGCCTCTCTTATGGGTGATGTTACTGGTTTAGCATCGCCTGAGCCCACCATAGCATTAGCAGCTTGCATGAAAATATATATATAATAACTTAAAACAATAGTGAGGTTGGGACAGAAGATACAAGCCAACGCTCCTAATTTTAACGTGAATTAATAATTATCTAACTGTTAAATGAAGAAGTAATGAAACTTTGCTACGAAGTCATTTGAATGAAGTTGGTTGGAGAAACAATAAAATGAAATGGAGAGAGATGGATGAATCTCCAGTTGGAACCAAGAATGACCAGAAGATTTGACCCAAATGAAATAAGTAGGTAGGTAGGCAGGCGGGCAGGCATGCATGCAATGTAATCATTTCATTGTTTTGAATGTTGAAATCTCCAGGTTTACATTGCTTTCGCTGTTACTACATGCAAAAAAAATCATTTACAGCAACAGGGAAAATGGAATGTGTCTTTGATTTCGGCCAAGTTAAGAAGTAAGATCACGTTAAAAAGAATTTTCCTTTGTGAGTAGAGCCAATGAAATGAAGATTTATGGGTTTCTTTCCTCCCTTTTAACTGATGGCATGGCAGATCTATGAAAGCACGTTTACTATTTTTATTATTGATAATAATATTAATTTAAATTTATAAATTTTATATAAAAATAATGTCATATCAAAAATTATTCTATCCTAATAGTTATATTCAATAAGCAAGCAAGCTCTTTACTCGTAGGACTACAGGGATTGGGGGGCAGTGATTCAAGATCTTTGGGTCAGTTAGATGTCCTACTACGGCTGTATATTTGATCCCATTACATATCAGCTGGCAAAGTGACGATGGTACTCACCAATATCAGTTGGGTCTACCCATATACATATACATATATATCAATAGTATCCCATCTTATTGAACAATTTGTGCACTTCAAGCAAACTTCTGCCTTCATGGACCCTCCCACTGCCACCCCCACCCAGCAATGCAAATGAATATGGCTTCCAATCTCTGGAATTTGGAATTGATTTTGAGGGGTCATTAATATATTAATGTTAAATTGGCATACACTAATTAAACATTATAAAAAGCAATATAAATATCCGATTTCCTTATCAAAAGTCGGGGTTTAACTGCACTTAAATCTTACTAGCAACTAAATCCCATTTTAATTGCGTTTATTATCCTATCAGAAGAAAAGTAACCCTAGTTTATCTCTAACCATAGAAACAGGTAAGCCAGTTACCATAGTTAAGAGGATGCTGACGTGAAAACATAGTCAGACTATAAATGTATACGGGTAATATGGCGTTTTAGCTCTTATTTACCGCCTGAGGGACACCTCATAGCTTACAAAACGTATAGATATTGCAGAAGAGAGACACCTATCATAAGAGGAAAAAAAAACAAAAACAAAACTGAAGCTTTGTGACCAAAAAAATGCCCTTTTTCTCTTCTTCTCTGAATTTCTGCACATAGAACCGATCAAGAATCCGTTTTTGAAGCCTTTTTTAAAATTATAGAGCAAGTTCTGATCAGATACCCACTTGTTTGCTCTTGAATTTGATTAAAAGTTTGCAGTTGCTGGTTGACAAGTTTGTGTTATACTCTTCAGTGATTGACAGATGCGGATGGGTTTTGAGCAATCGTGGGTTTTTTTGACCTGTACTATTTATTTTCTGATTGTTATGTTTCGATCTGAAATGATCATTAATGCACAGATGAGAGAAAAAGAAAAGTTGTTAAGCATGTGAGCCTGTTGTGTTTCCTATTAGATTCTTTTTGCTTTATTTGGTTTTCCCCGGTCAATTTTACTTGTTATTGATATCATTTGATGTATTTTATGATCTGGGTTAGGCTCAAAATCAATTTTTTATATGGGTTGATTTTGAACAAGAGTGATTTTCAAGTTGCTCCCCTGTTTTGCGTGTGGTTGATTTTGCTTGTTTGGTTCACTTTGATCAGGTCTATTTGACTTTTTTGTTGTGTGTTGCAATGAGTTTACGTGAATAGGAATGTCCCTTTTGATGCGGGAATTCTTTTCGTTCTTTCTTTGTTTTGGAAGTGGAATATCCTTTACAGAAGACTATTATTCTTCTCTTCAAAGTTTCCTTTTCTCGGTGCACCTCAAATTTTGAAATTTCTGTTTTTTTTTATTTATGTGTTGATGGCATCTGCCAGTTCTGTAACTTCTTTTGAGGTTTCAGGTTTCCTTATTTGTCTATTTTTGGTCTTCTTCTTTTGGATGATCTGAATTCTACTGTTTTACTTTTGCCTGATTGACCGGATAGAAAACTTTTTATGTGCTTCATATTGTATGTCCTTTCTCTCTGTTATCTTTCTTCATCATCCAATTGTGTGCAGTCACATCTCTTTCAACTTCATTTAACGACTAACGGTGTTATACGTGCTTTATCTGTAGGCTTGAGACTTGAAGTTGGCTGATCGTCCCATAATTTAAGGTAGATATGAGTTGGATGCAGAATTGGTATTTAGACAAATTAAAGTTCATAATTTAAATGCTTTATTGGATCATCGGAGGAAAGTAGTGTATTGATTTTTGTGCCCATGTTTAATCTATTTTCCAGGTATTTGGATTTTTTCTTTTGTCAAGCTTGGGCACTGCAAAATTTAGCAGTGCCCATGGACGCTACGAGTGGCACTCCTACAATACAATACCATAACATCCCTGACCAGCCAATTACTGCTATTGTTGTTGCTCCTGTATCGAATTTTCAAAGAAATCAACGCCATTGCTTTGGGGACTCTACTCCTGGAGAATTTCCCTTGGCTGCTAGTCCCTCCATTGTGCTTCACGTCCTCACTACTTGTAATTTGGCTGCTCAAGATCTTGCAAAATTGGAGGCAAGTTGCATTTTACTTCACTTTTTTGTATTGAAGCACTATTTGAAATTTAGAACTGATAATGCTGCTGATTTGATTTTCAAATGTATGTGTTGCAGGCAACATGTTCATTCTTTAGGCAGCCAGCAAATTTTTCCCCTGACTACCAATTGTCCATATCGGAGCTTGCTGCTCTGGACATGTGCCAAAAGAGAGCTATATTTAAGCCAATGACTGAAGAAGAACGTCAAGATTTGAAGCAAAGATGTGGGGGTTCATGGAAATTGGTGCTTAGGTTTTTGCTGGCCGGAGAAGCATGCTGCCGGAGGGAGAATTCCCAGGCAATAGCAGGGCCAGGTCATAGTATTGCAGTGACATCAAAGGGAGTGGTTTACTCATTTGGCTCAAATAGCTCTGGACAGCTTGGACATGGCACCACCGAAGAAGAATGGCGGCCTCAGTCTATCAGGTTACGCACTTTTCACCACTCCTTAAACCCGAGATTGTAAGTGAAAGAAATGGAAAGAGAATTTGTTGGGTAGGGAAGTTAATGGAACTCCATTATGTTGCAGATCTCTGCAAGGCATTCGAATCATCCAAGCAGCTGCTGGTGCTGGACGGACAATGCTGATTACTGATGCTGGACAAGTTTATGCTTTTGGCAAGGACTCCTTTGGCGAAGCTGAATATGGGGTGCAAGGAACTAAGCTGGTCACAACTCCACGGCTGGTTGAGTCTTTGAAAAATATATTTGTGGTGCAAGCTGCAATTGGAAATTTCTTCACTGCCGTATTGTCAAGGGAAGGCCGGGTGTATACATTTTCTTGGGGAGATGATGCAAGACTCGGTCACCATACAGAGCCAAATGATGTGGAGCCTCAACCCTTGTTAGGGGCACTGGAGAACATGCCCGTGGTACAAATTGCAGCTGGATACTGCTACCTTCTTGCTCTGGCTTGTCAACCTAGTGGAATGTGAGCTCCTTCATCTCTTTACCTTAAGAAACATTTATAGAACTCAAATGAAACTTTATTTTGTAGTAACTGTTACGTAATGTATGTGAAACAATTTGGTATTGAGATTAATGATTTCTGAATTGCTTAATTGTGGTGAAAATTTTTTGTTTTGAAAGATGCAACTTCTTTCTTTGCTTTTCTTCTGTAAAGTCTTGATTTTATCTATTTCAATGACAATCTTAAAATCTTATTATTGAATTCTGGATTTGTAAGAGCACAAATTATTTCAGAATCTTTATCGGGATCTTACTCCCTATTGAAGCATTATGGTTATTGTTGACGAATTGATTAATGACTAAGGTATCAAAATATATTGACAATTCATGCCTCTTCTTTTGGAAATTTAACAGGTCAGTATATTCTGTTGGATGTGGTTTGGGTGGGAAGCTTGGACATGGTTCAAGAACTGATGAGAAGTACCCTCGACTTATTGAAGAGTTTCAGCTTTTGAATCTGCAACCAGTGGTAGTTGCAGCTGGTGCCTGGCATGCTGCTGTTGTAGGGCGAGATGGGCGTGTTTGCACATGGGGTTGGGGGCGTTATGGGTGCTTGGGTCATGGAAATGAAGAATGTGAGTCAGTTCCTAAGGTGGTGCAAGCACTGAACGATGTCAAAGCAGTTCATGTTGCTACAGGGGATTACACAACCTTTGTGGTGTCTGATGATGGTGATGTTTATTCATTTGGTTGTGGTGAATCAGCTAGTCTTGGTCACAATGTTGTTGCAGATGGACAGGTCTTCATCTTCCCCTTTCTTTAAATATCTCTGTATTATCCTAATTTTGGGATAGTGTGTGCCTACTTTCTAGATTTATTGTCAGACTGACAGCGATATTATCAACCTATTGTATTTAGTGCTTGTAGCATGCCCTTTTAGAGTTGGCACTGTCTTTGTTGTGTGTAAATTCACAAGGTCACTGAATCGTGGTTATATTTGTTTTTGCATCTTGCAGGGAAATAGACATGCAAATGTGTTGACTCCAGAGCTTGTAACATCATTGAAGCAGGTCAATGAGCGGGTTGTGCAGATCAGCCTGACCAATTCTATATACTGGAATGCCCACACTTTTGCACTGACTGAATCAGGAAAGCTATATGCATTTGGTGCAGGAGACAAGGGGCAGCTAGGCATAGAACTAGTTAACAATCAGACAGAAAGGGGAAATCCAGAGAGGGTTGATATTGATCTCAGTTAGCAATTAAATGGCAGCTTTTCCCTCTCATAGCCAACACACCATACCATCTTCTAATTTATCATTACACAATTTGCATTTGGTGTTCAGAATTACCTTGTCTATTTGTACATAAAAACAAAGACAGAATTGTGAAGATCTAAGTTTAGGTAGCAGGGGCCCCAGCAAAATGGTGCATTGTTGAAATATGGTTAGCACATAGACATAGGCCTCAAGCTGTTAATAGTTGATACGTTTCTTTTAGGTTCATTGATAACTTATTTCATGTTGAATTGCATTCTTGAATTTAGTGATCTTTCTGTCTTCTATTGAATGCAGCTGTCCCGTAGCAATAGGTAGGAACCATTATCAACGTGGGTTGATCAACTTTTGGCCGACCAGTTAAAACTAGTGGACCTCGTGTTCTCAGGATTTTTACCCTTCAAACCATATAATGCCCTGATGAGCTACCATATATGGAGGATTTGGTGCTCTAAATGATTTCCCAGAAAAATATGAAGACACGTGTCCTTTATTTTGCTTAGCAATTTATGCCTTCTATGGCATTGCCCTGTTCTCTTCATTCCTTTGAAAAGGAAGAGAGATGCCGGCTGGGTTTACTATCCTCCTTGTTTCATAACAAACTGACTACTAGCTTCGATATGATCGGAGCATTTATACACATCCAGTATTTGTATCTAGCAATTCGAGTGCAATCCAATTGTTCCCTTTACGTGGGCTAAAAGTTACGACAAGATACTAAGAAAACTTTATAGACTGGTATGGCATGGCAAGGCAGAAAATGTTTACCTTTCATTAAATAACACCAGAACATGCAAACAACGAGCGAACAACCAATAGGAAATTGATATGCAACACCAAGAAGCAAACTACATATGCTTCCCATTTTGATAAGCCAAAACAGACTGATACACAGCCAAAGTTGGCAAACTTAGAGAACCCTCAGTACCTGTACTGAGGAGGCTTGAAAGGTCCTCCAACAGGAACATGAGTGTAATCAGCCTGCGACTGAGCTTAGTAAGCTTGGCTCCCAGCTTGTCAAGGTGAACAGCAGCAACCTTCTCATCCAAATGCCTTGGCAGCACATAAACCTTCTGTTCATAATTGCCTGAGTCCCTCTCTTTCCGCAGCTCCATCAAAGCAATCACTTTGTTAGTGAAGAACATTGACATCACAAAACTGGAGTGGCCCGTGGCAGAACAATCACACCATTGTTTGTTTCAGGGAAGACCCCATTTGTCAATCTGAGGCTTAATTGTAATCTTCTTAATACCAGGGTATTTCTTAAGACCTTGATTGTCAATGTCATTGTCGAAATGGCCAATGTTGCAAACAATTGCATTACTCTTCATCTTCTTCATTTGGCAAACCATGATAATGTCCCCGTTGCCTGTGACGGTGACGAAGATACCTGCGTCGGAGAGAACGTCTTCTGTGGTGAGGACAGGGATGCGCTCCATCAAGGCCCGGAGGGCACAAATAGGGTCAGCTTCTGTGACTACAACCCGAGCTCCTGCACGCTTGAGGGCAGTGGCACAGCCCTTGCCCACGTTTCCATATCCGCACACAACCGCCACTTTTCCAGCGATCATGACATCTGTTGCCCGCATTATGCCATCGGAGAGGGAGTGCCGGATTCCATACAAGGTTATCAAACTGCACACAGTATCATTATTCAATTGATAAGAGCACGTTAATTAACTGTCTCATGACCGTGTACAATTATTCCAGCATACGTTACAGTTTCAGAAACCTCAGTATAACGTACACCATCCTCGCCATAAACGCGGCCTTTGAATGGTTCCTTTTCATCTCACATGCTAGCATGTATCGTCAACATGCAAGTGAGCGTTACGCTGCAATTCATTCAAGCACGATTGAATCAAGGAGGTAATGGTAGTGGTACCGAACTCTTGGTGACACAATCGTTGATGTTAATTGCAGGAAAAAAGCAAACTCCTGTAAGCCTGCATCTGATACAACCTCTTGACACCAGTAGTAGTCTCTTCACAAACTCCGACCATTCTTTACTTAATTTTCCGATACCTTATCGGATCAAACATTAATCAATCTCCAATCATCCTCAAAACAACCTTAGAAGCATTATCTATCGTCTCCAAATCCAGCAATTTTCCGTTCTTCTCATACTCGTCTTCGGCCATTACCCCTTGATGAATTAACAAAGTGGCATCACCACCGTCGTCCACCACCAAGTTGGGCCCACCGTGGGGTCCACAGTCGAGGGCTGTTTCGGTGCATCACCAGTACTCAGCCAAGGTCATGCCTTTCCATGCAAAGATGGAGGCAGAGTCACGAGCGATAGCTACAGCTGCGTGGTTTGCGCGGAGAAGATGTTGCATGAGCACCAACGCACTTCAGTCCCTAAAGCAGTTAAGGTTTCGGTGAGAACAGCGGTTTGGACGGTCATGTGAAGAGAGCCGGAGATTTTGGTTCCTTTTAACGGCTGGGATGGCCCGTACTCGGCCCTGCATGACATGACTCCCGGCATTCCGAGCTCGGCTGGGTTGATTTCGAGGCGGCCGAAGTCTGCCTGCTACATGTCTTTCACTTTGAACGCTCTTCCTGTTGCTGTTTTCTCCACAGTAAGAGGCGGCCGAACTCTCTTCCTTTTGATTCTACTATGGTCTCGAGGAGAATTCGATCAATCATCATCTTGGCAGCACCATCACCGCACGTAATCACCGGTTTTGGATGTCAAAGATTGGGTACCCATGCATTATAAACTTGGAATCAAGCAAAAGCATAATCTCATCTGTGAAGCTGTCTGTACAAGGTCCTTGGCCCGGTTGATTTATTAATGGGCTTGATTAATAAGGCCACTTTGTGAGCCATTTGTCATGGCATGGGCTTATAATATGTTGGGATTGGGAATGCTTTCTTGTTTCTAACAACTGGAGGTCCATGGCAAACCAATGAATCTCTAAATGATGTTAAAAAAGAGATGAGCGAGTCAACGTAATCACAATGAAATCTTGACGGTTAAATACATTTTGTCTGGTGTAACATCCAATTTTGATTTGATTATCAATAATGGAATTCAGACAGTAAAACCCAACTATTAAAGAAGATGCCGATACCATCACCGTACAACCTACCACATGATCCAATCATTAAAGGGGTATTGATTTCTCTTGACTTGCATTATTGCTTCTGTTTCTATTGGTTAATGATGTATAATTATGTCTATCATGACGTCAATCAATAAAGTTCATGAATTGGGATTATCCGTATCGTTTGGCAACTTCTCTTCTTGTAAATAATACCCCTGCCTGCATGCTGGCTGTTAATTTGCAATCTCATTTCTGTAATATTTCTGTATGTGGGTGGTTTAATGGTGCCCACATCATCATGTTGCTTGAATTATCATGATCACTAAGTGATGATGGTGCACTTTCGATCATCGTTAGGCCAGAAAAGAAGCTGATATGGGTTGGTGCCCACTTCATTACAAAAAAGACATGGTCAGTCAATCTTGTAAAGCAAAAAGGGTTGAGTTTAGACTGTTCATTAGTGTTTCGATTAATTACAAACCAAGAATATCATCGTAGCTAAAGCCTAAACGTGGAATAAACGGGCCAACAAATATAGCTACACGAAGGAAGAGTCGGCATCAGGCGAGCACATGGCTTGCTTAGCCCATATGTGATGTTTCTTTGACCTTCTTCCCCTTCATCATTTATACAATTGCCTGCCTGCTTGCTGCGGTGATGATGCTTCAACTTATAATTATTATGACATTTGTCGTATCGCAAGCAAATTTATTATTTTTTTTCTATGTTAGTAAGCTTTTATTGTATTGATTTGGTATTTATAAAACCAACCAGTTATTGATCATGTTGGTTGGATTGAGAGTATGAAATATTGTTATGGTTATTTCTGGAACTGGCAGCTGAGCAGTTTCTAGATTTTGAAACCCTAATAATGAAGCTTTGAGTATTGCATTGATGAATTCAAATCTCTTATTTTTCTTGTTCTTTTCTCTAGCTACATCTCACTCTCACTTCACATGTTTAACGAAAACAACGTATATTAATTTCGATTTGTTATGTATACAATGATTGATCAACGAGGATAGTGTATTTTGAAATGCACAAACTATTCAACATCACATGCTTATATCATAAGTGGACACAGGAATGTGCTCCAGCTGCATGCGGTGAGGCAGAGCTTCATGTGTCGGGGACGATGGTTTGATTGCAGAATTCATATCAACATCCATGCTTTTGACTTGTGTGCAATGCAACCCTAATTCCCTTCACTATATATATTTATGGAAATTACACCTGCCCGCTATAGTTTTCCTGAAAGCATGCAGCCATTTCTGGCAAGCAATGCTCAGGTTCAAGAAATCTGCGGTGATTATGGTCGTGTGAAATATGGACAGAATTGTGATCGATGGCAATGATCTTATCTATCCACCAAGTCGACAAATATTATAATGCCTTGACCAAATCTAAAAGGGTCTGCATTGGCAATTTCATGGTGCATGTTGTGATTGGTGATAACATGATATTTGTACCCATCTTCTATCACACAAATGGCACAGGATTATCATCCATATGCCACACAGTGACGTGATAGAATTAATGGCTGATAATTCTGTTTTCTGTAGTTCTATTTTGAACCCACTACGGTGATCCCTCCCGTATTGTTTAGGTCAAGTTTATCAGCTCTCCAATGATCCAACGGCTCAGATGTCTCGAAGGAAGGCCTTGAAGGAGCAAAATTTGTGGGGACAAGAAGCCGAGAAGCGAAGGGAACAAAGCTCAATGGGAGAACGTGCCTTCCCACAACCCACCCCTATTAGTTATGAAGGTAATAACAGTTGGTGGAAGGACGTAGAGAAGTGAGGATTCGTCGGGGCGTCAACTCCCAGCTCGTTTCTAGGGTAGAATGTTGTTATCCCAACCGACTGTCTTCACGTGCCTAATCATCCGGAATTGGCATTATGGACAAACAGCGCATAAAAGATAGTGTTATGGTGGGAGTCATAATAATTTCTTGCATGAAGCTTTAGGGTTTGATATCCTTGATGAAAAATCATGAGACTGTTATACTAATTAAAGGTCAACTTAGGAACATCATTCAACACACCGACATGGATGTCATTCATGCAGAGTGTCGGTGTATACTAATTTTCTAAAGCAATTTGTTCTCTTTAAAGCATATTTACATTCAACAGACAAACCATCAAATCTCAGTTTTTAGAAGACTTACTAAGCTAATGTCAAGAAAGATATGAGATTACAGAGAATTTAGACTAAAACAATCCTTACCGATCACATAGACTAAAATAATTGGCCTTGGTTGGCTTGATCCCCACGCACATGGTGGATGAAAGATGTGTCATGCATGTCTATGACTGATTAATTGGGACCCCTTGAACAAGAAATCAAGGAGCATGATGGCCCCATCAATCCTCATTTATTTGATTAAATTAATCAGCTTCATTTACCTTATTCCCTTTATCAACTCCCTACCTTCCAGTAATTTTTCCTTGTATCCATGTGCTCCTCTACGTTCTGTTCCTACAAGCAAAGAGGGCAGTTAATGGCAATTCCATTCTCTTTCCGTACTTATCTTGTATCTTGTAGCTCCACACTTCGTTTCCTTCTCACCAGTTCAAAATCCTGAACTAGTTGTTGAAGAAGTACACAACTATACATGATCCTCTCTGCTAAATTTATTTGTAACTTCAATACTATTGTGCGCTAACTATAATGCTAACGTTGTGTTGTTACATTTGTTTATGCTTGGCAGGAGCATCAATGCGTCTAGGAGGAATTTGGGGCTTCTGTCGTGTGGAACCGGCAACCCGATAGACGACTGCTGGCGGTGTCACCCCAATTGGGAAAAGAACCGCCAGCGGCCAGCTGATTGCGCGATCGGGTTCGGTAAGCATGCCATTGGTGGGAGAGACGGTAAGATATATGTTGTCACTGACCCCGGTGATGATGACCCTATGAACCCCCCAAGCCAGGCACTCTCAGGCATGCTGTTATACAGGATGAACCTTTATGGATCATTTTTGCTCGTGACATGGTGATCAAATCGAAAGAAGAGTTGATCATGAACTCGTTTAAGATGATCGACGCTCAAGGTGCTAGGGTACACATTGCCGGTGGTCCATGCATTACTATTCAGTACGTGACCAATATTATCATTCATGGAATAAATATACATGACTGTCAGAGAGGAGGAAATACTTATGTGTGGGACTCCCCAAGTCACTACGAGTGGAGAACTACATCAGACGGTGACGGGGTTTCAATCTTCGGTGGAAGTCATGTGTGGGTTGATCATTGTTCTTTATCAACTTGCAACGATGGGTTAATTGATGCAATTCATGGATCGACAGCAATCACAATCTCAAACGATCACTTGACCCACCATAACAAAGTCATGCTCTTGGGTCACAGCGATAGTTATACTGGGGACATTTTTATTCAGCCTGGTTTCGGTGTCTAATTCCCATTGTCTTCCCCAAATTTTGGCCTTAAGCACAGACAGGAACCTTCTTCTCTTCCCGGCTGTAAAACACAATTTGGAATCCATTTGTCCTAATAGAGTGTAGAACAAACATGAGTGGTTGGAACTTGAACTGTAGAACCACTATATTGTTAAACAAATGACGGAGTGGCTCAAACCAGCGACAGAATAGTCCGTCGTATCATCCCTTCATTTGCTTCGCACTGCTCGCACGAAGAGACATTACACCATCCCAAATAATACCAGCAACATCCTCCATATTTTGTCGGCCGATTCTCCCGCCGCTGGCCCAGAACAATCGATTAATAAACTTGTATCACACCTCTCTGCTCGTAAATCCGTGAGAATTCTAGAATTGTGCCCAGTGCTCCAGGAAGTACAATAGGGATAACGCTTGGGATTGAACTGTTGTGCCTTTCAATCAACAACAGTAACATGCAATAATTTTGACTAACCAAGAGAGAGAAACATTGTTGTAAGCTACGAATCTATGATAAAACAAGTCATCAATACTCACTAAACACAGATGTTAGTCATGCTACAATTCCAACCTAAACAAATCCAAAATCTCCGAATTCCCATCAAGTGAGCAGTCGGTATATACCAAGCCAATAAAATACAATACTGTGAAATTCATTCTTGGTGAGGCATAATGGATTGACCTGAAAAATCAATAATCAGAGGGAGCAATGACATCGTCAATTTTCAAGATCATTTTGACAACTTGTGTGGCAAGAAGGATCTGCTGCTGCTTCCCAATCAGGGTCTCAAAGACATTTTGCTCCCGCATGTCATTGGTGCCAACATCGTTACAATCTATTCCACAGTATGGATTGTTCTCCTGCATAATAAATAGAAACTAAATTTAAAAAACCAATGCCATCACACCAATGGAATTATACAGTACAATCCACTCGGGAAAAGAGAATCGGAAACAATAGATTAGGCTGAGGTTTGTCATCTATATCCATTACCTTAACTTGCTGAGATTTCACTGCAGATAGGGTCTCAATAGGTTGGAGACCACTATTCTCTGCAAGTGCCATGGGGATAGCGTCTAAAGCATCTGCGAATGCCCTGATAGCATACTGCAGATAAAAAGGTAATCAATGCATATGCAATAATCAGATGCAAGAGAAATACAAAGAAGAGTTGTGAATGAGATTAAAACACAAATTTGCCTTACCTGCTCAACTCCCGGATATCTATCTGCAGCAGCCTCTACAGCAACAGAACAAGATATCTCAGCTGAACCCCCACCATACACAATGGAATTGTTGCGAATCAGATTCCTAGCCACACACAACGCATCATGGATACTGCGCTTGGTCTCCTCTACTATCATTTTATTTCCTAATGCATCATGAAACACCACAACCTTAAGTGAATCATCTAAATATCTAGAGGTGTCAAACGGGCCAACCGTGAACAGATAAGCCCGGCCCGGCCTGCCACCGTGACAAGCCTAGGCTGGGCCAGGAGTCTAGGGCCAATGACGGGCCAAGGCTGGCCAAGCCTGTGCAGGCCCGCAGGCCAGCCCATTACAGACCAAATGGGGCTGTGCTGGGCCTCACCTTTTTTGGCAGGCCCATGAGCCCTTCAGCCCTAATTTTTACAGACCAAGCCAGCGCACCCCTTTTGACACCCCCATAAAAACCTCAAGACCCTCCCCAGGTTTTTTTTTCCTCTTAACACTTTTGTTAGCCTATTATATTTTCCAATATCCTTTTTCTCACCCATTTGCATGAAACGAACATACAAACTAATTAGTTGAAACTACAAATGAAATTGAAATATACATCAGATTTATATTGACTACAAAAGCTAACAGGCTTGATTAAATTAAAATTTTCTACAGACACAGAGCTGAAAGCATTAATAACAAACATAACAAAACATTAAAATAAATAAATAAAAAAGGAAAAATAATTCTACCTCCACGAATAAATATGGTTACAGCCCTTGAATTTGCACAATGTTCAATGTACAGCATTCTATCTTTTGTAGTACCAAAAGACTTTTCTCGAACCAAGCCAGCCTAAAATAAAATGGCAAAATAACACATTAATATTACTTTAGCATACAGATGCTATGCAAGAAAATGAAATTACACAAATCAGGCTGGTGTTTCAATAGGGAGTTATCAAAAGATGCAGATGCATTATGAGAATTAGGAATTTACTCAAATTAAAGTGTGTTGACAGCAAACCAAAGTATTTAAAAAAAAGCAGGATATACCTTTCCCAGCTTTTCCGGGGTCAACTCCTGAAACCTTGGAACAATTCTTCCACCTATAAAGAGCAGATACCAGTACTTCAGAAATAAGAATGTAAACGTGTACCAGCAACTGTTATTAGGCTGCTCAAGCCGCAGAAGCACCAAGCTAAATGGATACAAACCTGTAGCTATTGCAATCAGCTCCAATTCTACACCACCAACCCAACGGACAGCAGGCAAGTTTCTGTGCATTAATAAGTGATTAGCCTCATCATCAAAACCCCACTGACAGATAACCAAGGTAGCACCAACATCCTACCAAACAATTAAACAAAATAGTCACATGGTAAATCACTTGCAAGCTAGATCAAAATGAGAAGGCAGACAAGATGAGGAAAAAATGCCCCTTAAGAAAATTCACATAATATTGAATTCTACACCAGCAACCTAGGTACACTAAAATCTAGACCAACTTTTTAAGATACACGTTACACAAAAACATCTACAGAGTAAGAGGTAGAGTGGATCCTTTATATTTGGTATAAAAGTAAAATAAAGACATAAATTGACAAAATATTTAATGCAGTAAAAACTCCACATAAGTCTAAGCGCAGCCCCACCTTGCACTTTTGAACCATGTCATCAAAGTATTTTTGCTCTTGCTGGCGTAAACTCTGGAACTTTTCCACAGTATCAATATCAACCTTATGCTTTGTCTTTGGCTTAGGTGGCTCAAAGGGGCAAGTCAAAATAGCAATTTTTGCTTCTTCAATTCGCTTTGGCATCTGAGGATGGCTCATATCCTTGTCAATAGTGATACCATATACTAACTCAGTGTCCTCCAACTTTCCCCCTACTTTTCCCTCAACTTTTATTAAATCTAAGTTGACATCCTTCCTTTCTAAATCTGCCACAGCAAGAACTGCTTTAACAGCAATCTCGGCCAAACTGTGTTTGCAACGATTGACACTGCAGAACAGAAGAAATTTGAGATTAAAGGCACACAAGATTATATGCACGCACAAAATCCATACACAAGAAATATTGCATCATCATCAATCATAAAAACTTTCCTTGCATGCAACTTCAACGATCAAGCCAGCTTTTGCTTTCACACAAACGTTGGAGTTAGCCATGCATACGGGTTATTTGGTTCAGCAGGTCTGGGGGCTTCTCAAATGGTCCCCACACGAATATAGAGAATATGCATTTACTAGCAGACTGATGGCATTGCAATTGAAGATAAGACGGCACTAAATATGGAGAATTTCAAAGAGAATTTAAGAAGTAATTATAAAGAATACATGAATAAAAATTGTGGACACACAAAAGGAACTTAAATGAATTACAAAAGTGTAAGACAATTCAGCAAATACTGAATAATATCATCCAATAAGAAAAACCAAATGACATCACAAAAACATGCCCAAAGTATTCCAATTTCAAAACTTCTATAATACCTAGAACCATCAAAGGTCAAAACATATCATTGAAAAGCCAAAACATTTTGCAAAGGATAAAGACTAGCAAAAAAGAAGTAGAAACAAGCTTACATTTTTGAATTTAAAGTAGTCATGCAAGTCTGAACCAAAGGATCATAATTATTCACATCAAACGCATACTTCTGAGCTATACATTCCAAATGTTCAACAGCTATTCTAGAAGCCAATTCATAGCCCTCAGCAATCCGAATAGGATGAATTCCACGCTCCAGCAGTTTCTCAGCCTGCTCTAAAAGTGAGCCAGCCACAACAACAACACCAGTTGTGCCATCACCAATTTCATAATCTTGACTCCGAGATAATTCAACCATAAGCTTTGCAATTTGATTGTCAACATCCATCTGCTCCAAGATTGTGGCACCATCATTTGCTGAAAGAGTACATATACGAAGTTAAAGTATCCTCATAGCTGAAGAAGCAGTTTACAAACCATCTCATGCCTTCACGGTCACAAAATCAGTGAAATGCAAAATGCTGACAGATAAGCTGACATAAGTACCAATGCAACAACCAAGAGAACAGACAAAAGTGACGTCTTTTTCAATTCAACCTCCAGCATTCAATCCAAAAGCTCAAGGAGACTAGTTCCTTTTTTGGTAATTGCAGAGTCGTAACAGAACTAATAATGCCATGACTTAAAGTACTACAATATCACTTAAACCAAACCGTCCATTTCAATTGAAGTTTCAAATGTCTAAGTAGAAAATCAAATAGCCAACAGAAGAGCCTAAATATCCACACATATTGTACAACTCTTCTGCCCCACAACATTAACAAATCCACCTACTGCATTTGAAAGCATCAAAAGGTGAATATGAATCACCTGAATACCCGTGAATCTCAGCTTAATGGGCAATATTTTGGCCACCTAAACATTTTTCATCATAAATGCAATCTACCAAACTCTCTGTGCTCTTCAACATAATTTCTTTAATGAACTATAAACACAACTTGCAGAGTCTAAGGATTCTCTCGCCATAGCACTCACTCAGATCCATAGACAATCCACCCCGAACCTCATTAACTAAGAAAAAAAATTACATATATGTGCATATATATATATAAGGCGTTTAGACCAACATACTAATGGTGACGTCACCGTCGGGGCTCTGAAGCATCTTGTCCATGCCTTTGGGTCCGAGCGAAGTTCGGAGGATCCGAGCCACCGCTTTCCCGGCCGAAATGTTGGCTTTCTGAGCATCAAGGCCACGCAATCTGGCCTTTTCTTCCTGCTGTTTTAATATTATGAACGGCCGACCAAACTCATCAAACGCTAACGCCATTTTCACTTTGCGTTTTCACTACTGCGTTTTCTGTTTCTCCCTTCACAACACGTGATTTCAAGAAGAGCGCTGAAGTTTCAAGCTTTGCATCTGTTAGCAACTGACAGTGCGCTTCTCAGCAGCCAGTGCTCTTTGAATGCCCTAAATCGGTGGTCATTTCCTAATTTCTTATCTTTCTTAACGGGCCCTTGACTTGGGTCCGGCCCGTTTCCTTGTGGGGGGTAGTTGGGTAGAAAGTGGTATATTTATCATTAATGTCCATGACAAATGAGAAGTGCTATTGAAGCCCAAATAGAATTTCATAGTACACCCCAGCAAGGACCCCGATGCATCGCGAAGATTGGTTTGATGAAATCAAGACCGTTCAAATATTTGTGGAAGATTCGACAAAACAAACGACCATAGACAAACCAGAAGAAGAATTTAACCAAGATTAGCCTTGAACCAGAAGAGTGTGCAAACTTGTCTTATTGCACCAGACATAATAGGATTTGACCAGCCAAATGGTTTACCGGAGTTTCCGCAAACAAGAGCACGCTAAACCACGAGCTCGTCCACCGATCATGGCCAACACCACCATTTATACCACCCAATCATTCTCTGCTCACATCGCCCCTCAATCATTTCTTGAATCTGCAGTGCTCTCTGTATACATATATTGGGGGCTCTGCATTAAGAGGGAGAAACCAATAATAACAATAAATAAACACAAAACTCGAACAAAATTAGGTGAAAATGGGGCGCCAAGTCATTGTTGTTGCGCTTGTTTTTGTTGCCATTGCTGGATTGACCTCCGCAAAGCGAGCAAAGCCTCTTAGTGCACCTGCAGCAGCACCAGCAGCTAATGCTCCTAAGGCCAACGCCCCTGCACCCAGCGGCGATGTGTCCCACGCACCAGCAGAGGCGCCGGGCATTGCCCCAGCACCAGAAGATGGATCTCCCACAGCTGAGCCTGGTAGGATGCCTGATGTAGCTATGCCAGGACCGGTTGGCAGCCCTGGGAACAAGGCTGAGACTCCCGATGAAAGTGGGGCAAGCGCCCTCCGGGTCTCAGCCTTCGTGGCTGGAGTCGCTGCCGCTGGTTTCTTCTACTGAGCTAAGAATGTAGTTGATTGATTCAGCACTCGATCAATTAGCTGCCAGGTTTAACATCATGGTACCTTGATTTGTATTTATAAAAATTTGAGTTTTAACGTATCATGAGTTTGACAGGAGAGTGAAGATGGATGGAACATATGCTTCCTCAGTGAAGACAATGTTCTAAACATTTTTGATCATCTGAACGCTTTTCAGATTTTAAATTGTCAGATGTGAAGCTTCATTTTGCTTTTCTTCTTATTTTCGTTTGCTTTTACAGCAATGAACGTTGCATCTTAATCTTCTATAATCAGACTCTAAAAATTAATGGCTTAGCACATGATCGCCAATCCCCGCAACTAAGCTAAGCACGTCCAATCAGAGTCGCCATAAACAGTAACCCCGGCACCGTTTGGGAGCACCGAACAATTGCACAGCACATCAAGTAATATTTTAACAGTTTGACAAGCCACAAACCCAACTCTACATGGCAATAACACACTAAAATCTGTGAAACAAGCCAACCATTTACGTGCTTGTCAATGTTCTAGCCTGGCAGCTTCGAAGTCGTCATTACTTCATAAATGTTAAGCTTAAGCAACTCAAGCTCATGAACAAACTCTTTATGATATCAGAATTCAAATCAAGAACACCGATGTATACGCAAAATGCACAGGCATACAAAGTAGGCTAGTGTACTGCAAGCAAACTAGTAGTTATCAATCCCTTGATAGCCACATCCACATTTACATTGAGCTTTTGACTCAGGTAAACCAAGCAGACAAATATCGTTTAGCTTCCAACAAGGAGGGATGTCCAACAAAGCCATCCTAACAAGAAGCAATATGGCTTCTCTACAAATGAGGTGCGAGACAATGTCAGCAGAGCAAAATTCTAGACATTAGTCTGCTTCTGTCCGACTACACTACATAGATTGGCTGATAAATGCAAACACTAAAAATACTAGATGCCTTAAGTTGCAAAATAAACTGGAGGATCAGTAATTATATATTATAAATTTTTGAAAAATTAAAAATCTTTGTACAGTACCACTGGCATCTGAAGAAAAATTTACTCGTGGAACTAAAAATCAAACTAAACACCTAAATTGCAGAACAAAAAACCCAAAATACCACAAACCACAACTGATCTTTGTATAAGAATACAAAACAAAAACAGCAGAGCAATAGAAAGCATGAAAGTACATGTTGCAGCTGCTGGTGGAGAAATTGTTAACCCGGCATCTAATTTTCCTTATCAAGCCATCAGAACAATACAGTAAGGCAGGTATCAGAGAATATGCCACCTCAGTACCGATAATGTCATTCATTGTATACAGATAAAAGGACACTGAAGACCAGAAAACGTAATATACACTGAATAGCACTTTTTAAATATTCTCAAAACAAACACAAAAGCTTTCCTCCCTATACACTTTTCCGGCATACAAACCCAGAGACATGATCTATTCAGTCAAATTACAAGAAGAAAAACTGTACCAATGAAATACTTTTTTGAATCTGATTACAAGAAGTTTATGCTTCACGAAGAAAGAAATATACAAGGAACAAAATGCCTGCCTTCATCAAGAACATGCCCAAAAACTCTTGGTACCAGCCCAGCACAATGCAGCAGAAGTCCTCAATTTATGACTCCTATCTCAGGTAAACCCCAAATTTTACATAAATATATTTAAAAAACTTCCAAAAATCATGTATCTTTTATGCTAGTAAGAGCAACTACATTACAACAATCAATTACAGGTGAAATGGTAATCCCAGTCCCAGGTTACAATTTACCAATAGATCATCATTGACTATCCTAAATTCTCAGTTACAAAGTGTCAAATATGATAAAGATTTGGCCTCAAAATCAGTACAACATTTTTACAAGCTCACAATGAGCCAATATACTCAAATAAACAATGAAAAGAGGCCATTACATGCTGTGGACCCAATACATGTACTCAACTTTACAAAAGATGAAGTGATGCTATACAAATTGGCATAAAAACCTATAAACTGCAACCCTTCCATATTTTACAAGTTCAAAGCTCCAAATATTTCTAGGCACTTTCTTCCGGGAAGCAATTTACATTCTTAAGGGGCACTTGAGGGATAAAGGGTTAAGGACAAAACTCTCAAGGCTTCTTTTGCATACTTGATATGACCAAAGCCATTACTTGAGGAAGCAAATGAATGCAGCCCATCAAACATCTCTTCCTCGAGGCTCATCCATTCATGAAAACAGATGGTTGCCCACTCCACTCCCTGAATATTACGGTAAAAAGAAAGCCCCCATGTCAATAGACTTCAAAAAACAAAATCAACCTGCCAAAGACACCACTCAACATGATACCTCTAAGACTTGTTATTGGAAAGAGCACTACATACTTTGGGAACTACCCTACAACTATTAAATCAACCACAACCACCGGTGAATAAGGGCCTTATGAAAGTCCCACATGATAAATGGTCCAGATAACAATAGTGCAGACATATGAAGTCCTTAACTAGAAAGTATATGCTCCTCATAATTAGATGGCCATCAAACTCACCCCTTCCATCACACAACTCTATGGGTGTGACACATCTATAAAACACATACAAATAATTCGGTTCATATTTTGTATGTGAGAACAAGCTGAATTTTGTGACACTGGATATGGTAACTTTCATCCTAGGATATACCATAATAAAATAAAATCATTTACTAAAAATTTCACAAGTATTCTAATAAATTATTAGAAATTATTAGCCACCGGAATAAAAGAATTTCAAAAACCCAATGGTTCATAATTTGGAAGCAGAGCTGTCATATAGGTAAAATAACTATTTGGAAGTAGAACAAATATTCTAAGGTCTGTTTTAACAATTCAATGTATGTTGAAGTCCCAAATAGCTATTCAAAATAAAATCAAACAATTCAAACTTTGAAGACAAGTAATAAAAGATGAGAACAAGAAGAGAAAGAGAGACGCAAAAATGGAAAGTAGACAACCATGTTTCAAGCAAAGCTTTTCTATTCGTATAATTATCATTTTTTTGGGTTAAGAAACAGGGCAGGTTATGCTGAAAGCACAAGAAAATGAGATAAAAATTATATAGAATAGGCAAACAAGCACACCACCCAACCATAGGAAAAGTAAATGACAACCAAGCAGAAAAAGAAGAGCCAAAAAAAATCCCAAATACAACTTACTTGGAACATCATCCCAGTAAAACCTTTTAGCCAAATATATCTAATTTCTTCAAGAAAAGCTTTAACAGCGACATTCTTAGTAACCATTCACTAACATCCAAATCAGAAACCGTTTTCTAGACCAACTCTAATAACCAA
Source organism: Xylocarpus granatum (assembly GCA_019650275.1). Lineage (NCBI taxonomy): Eukaryota > Viridiplantae > Streptophyta > Magnoliopsida > Sapindales > Meliaceae > Xylocarpus > Xylocarpus granatum. The sequence goes on from BNST01000190.1 coordinate 85,716, forward strand.
CTAATCTTTACCCCCAGGTTCAAGCGATAGGAGAATCACTGAAAAGAATTGAAAATTCTCAGAAATTCACTAGTCCAGCAGGACGAGCAATATTGCACATACATTGTGGATATAATTCACCCAAGGGGCATGAATAGCATCACCTTGATAAATAGTTTCCGTGCCATTGCAATATTTCACTAAAACATTGCTAAAGTGACTTTTGATAAAAACCAAACTTACTTAAGGAAAAAAATAATAAAGGCATGATACATGCCAACCATTCTCTTCTCTTCTAAAGAGAAACAATCAATGGGATGATACAAAGGATATATATTAGACCTTATCATTTCCAAGAGAAGTCCTAAAATTGGGCTTCAATTTTGAGACATGGAACAGAATTCAAAAACAGTAGAACTTCACAGGTATTGACACATAAGGAACAACATCCTCCATTTTGACTATTACAAGTAGATTCTCTAGCACCACCAATAAATCTAACTACCTTAACGAATTTAGTTCCAAATTCAAACATGAATACCACTCAAAGCAGTAGAATGCTTCCATCAGGACACAACTATCACATGCATCAAATAAAATACTAAAGCTAAGCATGCAGCGATCCAATACAAGGATCCTTCAAATACAATCCCACAATAAGTTAAGCAACTTAATGATTTGGCATGGTAACCCATATTCTACAATCAACAAATGCAACCACAACCCAACAAAAAGCACTTCAAATTATGAATAAATCTCACATGTATGATCATTATATTCAAAAAGAATGATAGGCAGAAAAGATATTTAAGTGCCAGCTCTATAGAGAGGGAAATACGGAAAAAAAAATGAAAAAAGCAACAGTCAAACATTTTCAGGCGAAATTCCACAGTGAGATAAGTAAAGAATGAAAAGATACATAGAAGAAGCCAGGACAATTAACAGTGTACTTTCTAATCTTGTTGTTTGATCCCAACACTTTTACTAAAGCAACAAATTGAAAGAAAAACTGGTGTAGCTTAGTATTGAGCAATTAATACAACTACCACATAAAATGAGTAGCCTTTTAAACACATGAAGACCCGAAGCACCATAAACCATTGTCTCAGAAATAGGATTCTGTAGAATAAAGATAAAGCCAAAGGGATACCCAGTTTCAGGATATCAAGAGTCTAAACCCCACAGAGAATATCCACATCGGTATGCAACTCAAAGTCACTCATCAGCTTTTAACAAACAAATCAATGTTGCAGACATTTATATAATGCAGAACGAAAGAACAGAGAATCTATTCCTCCTTCTGACAAATACGATAACTTACTTTTCCTTCAAGAAGCCACTCTGCATTTGGGCCATGGAACACCAGGGACAGTGATGGTAAATGCATTGAAGTAACCCAAGAGCAATACACAAAGATATAGGGTTTGAGTTCTTGTATGAAATGCCACAGAGAATGAACAGCATGATTCTGTCATTCTGATGGTAGTCGTCTCCTCTTCCCATCCACATCTCTCGATCGAGATCTGTGATTTTCTTCTGGAATTGCTCGGGACCTGTTCCAAGATCTTGAAGAAGATTGCACCCTGCCCAAGTCATCATCATAAGCTGAGTCACGATCTCTTTGTCGATGGTCACGATAACTATCTTTTTCTTCCCTGTACCTGTGCTCCCTGTGATCCCTTTCAGATCTGTCCCAGTCCCTTTCCCTCTCCTCTCGGTTTCTTCTATCAGCATTCCCTGACCAGTCACGCTCAGAACCCCGTTCCTTTTCCCGGGAGGCAGCACTTGACCTTGCTCCCTTTTCAGGATTTCCCTCTCCAAACCCATAATCAGAAGCACCATCATCACCACCATAACTTGACTCCCTTGTTCTTCGTCCATGCTCCTCTCCTCCCCATCCACCCATGCTTGGGTCACTCCACATTCCTGGATGGGGCCCATCCATTCCAGAAGAACCCATCATTCCCATCCCATTAGCTGCCATCGCTCGGTTAAAGAAAGCAGGGTTGACATGAGGAGCCACCCCAGCAAGTCCCATTGCATTAACAGCAGGAAATGAAGGAAGCATGCCAGGAAAACCAGGACCTGAAAAACCTCCATAACCTCCTCGACCCATATATGTTGGATCAAACCCTCCCATCATATTCTGTGGATGCATCATGCCTCCAGCCGGACCTCCAAAGCCAGGACCTGCAAGCCCATGTCCGTAACCCCCACCACCAGCACCACTTCCAGCTCCAGAACCACTCCCGATCATGTTCTTCCCACCCATAGGCCCCCTTGCCCTCAAGGGTCCACCACCAGGACCTCTGTTTGGTACACCCTGCCCCCCTTGTCCCCAGCCACCCCTTCCATAATTCCTACCTCCATCACCACCTTGATAATTCATATTACCACCTCTTCCCCCACCATCATTCATAGACCTCCTTCCCTGAGGCTGAGACTGAGACTGGCCTTGGGCTTTGTTCATATAAGAAGCTCCCATCTGCTTCAATGTTTGTGGAGAAGCAAAAGCCACAATACATGCCCGTCCATTGAAAACATGACCATGCATTCCCTCTTTGCAAGCAGCTGCAGCAGCCACATCATAGAATTCAACTTGGCAGTAGCCTTTGGATTTACCACTAGCTCTCTCATCAAAAAACTTGATCTCTTTGACCCTTCCATACTGAGACAAAACACTTTCAAGTTCCGCATCAGTTGTCCACCAATGTAATTCTCCCACAAACAGCATCGTCCCACCATGTTCTAAAGGAGGTCGGATCTGATTTTCATTCGCCACTGACCGATTGACATTTGGATTGACAACCATTTGATTAGATGGGGCTTGTAGAACACCTTGAGGACCAGCAGTGCCAGGATTCACCAAAGGCGCAGGCTCATTGGCTACTCTTGCGGGCATATTAGATGGGTCAACCCCAGTTTTTGGGGGTAACGACGTCAATCCTTGAAAGCCCATATTTCTGACTTGGGCATCATGAGTCATCTCTGCAGTACTCCCTTTCTGTTGTACTGAAGCCCCATCTGGGTAACTAGCAGATCCCATGTTTGGTCTGTTAACAGCAACCTGCACATCATTTTGAGCAGGAAAATGGGTTCCCGCATTAGAATACTTTCTTTCGACAGAAACCCCAGGGATGTTTAACCCTTGTGAAACCCCAGCTAGCAGCCGCGGCTCAGGGACATCAGTTTTCTGGGCTTGAAGTCCTCCATTACCCACATTAGCAGGTGGAGGAGGTGCGTCAGGCTGCTGAAACTGCAATAAACCATCTCCAACATTAACATCATTATATAGATCATCATACTCATCATCTTCTCCCATCAACTCTTCATCTGCAAGGGCAGGTATCGCTCCCCCTCCCTGATACTGCATCCTTTGAGCCCCTCCATACTCCTCCTCTTCATAATCTATTTGCTCTTCAGCCATTGAATCCAATTAAGCTGACCAAGTCATATCAAAATATGGAAATATTATCTCTATTCCTCCCATACAAAGCTAAGACCAAAAGTAAAATAACACGTAAAATTGTTCTCATTCTCCACATCAACCGGATTGAGAAACCAAGATCAGTCAAACTTCAAATACAAACAATCTTATGCACAGCTAGAGCTAAAATCAAAGATAAACAATCAGAATGCTAAAGGTAATATAAAAACGTCATAATCATAGTGATAAATATGCAACCAAAATAAGAAAAAACAAAAGTATAAGCATGTTTAGAGCAAGAAACATAAAAATTCAACTTCAGCAATGACAGTGTCACCAATATATAAGATCAATAAAAATAACAGCAAAAGAATTACCACATGCAACTATAACAGTAATAATACAAAATATCTACTGCCAACCTAGAAATATATCAAGGGTCATAAATTATATTACCCCTAGAACATACGAATCTGCAACACCCATCTGATAAAATTACCCGAAACAGAAAAACACCGTTCACCCATATCAAAAATAACAAAAACATACGAATCTCCAACACCCATTTCGTAAAGTCAAAGCACAAAAATCGGAAAATATCTCCGACCGATACAATAAGCAGAAATCAGAAATATTCCACTAGATATTAACTCCATAATACCAAAGCAAAACAAAACAACGAATCAAATCGATGTATGTGGCGTGTAAAGAAGTTCTCTTACTCATCTTGTGATTTTTATTTAACCCTAGCCTTAACCTACCACCAACTCGATCGTATTGTATTTTACCTCTCTCTTGACAATACTTTTTCTTTCCAGCGCCCGGCTTACGGTGGCACCCTCGTCGATTAGATTTAGGTTTCGTCTTTTCCCGTGAGCCAACACTCTATCATAATAGTATAAATTTCTAGAATTTTCAACCAACCCGTTACTTAATTTAACCTCTTTGTAATTTCTCTTGAGATAATTATAATAATAACTGCTTATATTCAAAATATTTTTCCATTTTATTTTCATTATTATTATTATGTCTGCAGTTATTTTTTTCACTTTGAAAAGCATTAATAATCTAATAATTACATATTAAATTGTTAAATTTATATTATGCATATTAATAATAAATAATCATTTCTTACTCAATAATGAATGATAAAATACCAGAGACAAGGCCAGGGGATAATATAGTGATTTCGAATGGGAGTGTGATGTGCGGTATGTGATTAGGATAATGCTATCCTACTCTTATCGCATGTTAAACATGCTCTATTAGGACCGAGATACAGAACCCATCTTTCTAATTTTTTATTTCCAAAGGTTCCCTTCAAATTAAACAAGATTTACAGCCATCAGATTCTTAATAGAGGAGTTTTTAAGTAATCGATTACATACCTCCTCTATTCTCAGTCTTGTGCTCGTGTTGATTAAGATGAACAGCTTTAAGACCATTAACTGATTGGAATATGGAAAAGCAGAATGAGAAACAGATATTGTTCACACTTGAGCAAAAATGTATTACTATTTGCATGCAGACAGGCAGGCAGACAGATTGTGTATCTTTTGTTTCACGAGATTCCAATTTGTAAGAAACATCCCATCCCTTTCATGCTTCAGCTATTTTTTGCACTGAAGTTCGCAGCACAAATTGGGTTGATACCTACCGACATTCAGGGGTTGGGAGTCATGAGTCCCCCGCACTGACTTGAAGCTGTCTCTAAACACACACACACACATTCAATTGGGGCATATGCTGCAAAATCATTAGACCACTAACCCTGTTTCATGATAACTTGTTATCATCCTTTTACAAGATTCTTTGATTGATATAATGTACAGGACACCTGTACCTAAAATCGAATTATAGAGTCAATTCACATAAACAAATTTCTAACTCAATTTAGAACTTCCTTGCTCCAAACAATAAAATCGAAACTTCCTACCTTAAAATGCGCTTGCTGAAATACTAACCCTCAACCTAATTAATAAAAGAAAATAGAGAAAAAAAGAAAAATTGTATCTCATCCTTCTAAGCTGAACGCTCAATATGCTATTCAGCTCAGTCAATGTTTACCTAGTTGATGGTTCTTATATCTGATCCGAAGTGCCAGAAGGGGCCTACTTGCAACCCAACTGACCGCTTCTTACCGTCCAATGGGAGAAGACCTGTAGCTCCCTAATCAAAGAATGAATACAGGACATCTACATATCTTTTTTCCTCGATTAAGCAGTGTCTATATTTTACACTTCTCGCCCATGAGAACATGTCATCGCCAAGCAAAGATGTGAGGGGGGAAGTAAGAATAGGTTTTAACGCAATTCATGGAACAATATCAGTAAATGCCTCTGGCCTCCCAAACAAACAGCTACAATTGGTCTTCGAATCAATACATCCCCTTGAAGACAGGATTTGTACGGCATATGCTTGCTCCATGTTCCTCATACTCTGCTTTTGTATGGCAAGCCTGTAAATTAAGCTGAAACTTCAATAAAAAAGTTTGACGTCTGAAGAATAATAAACCCCCCTAATAGTTATAATGAGCACACTGACAATCTACTAATAAAACTAAAAAGTAATACAACTCTAAATGTGAAAATTCATCTAATTAAACAAGTAATTGAGAGTCCCCTTCTCTCCCCAATTTAACCAAGAGCCCTAGATATAATCCAATTGTAGAATACTCACATCATGGCCAATTACAACTAGCAAAGTCCTTGAGGGGAAGCATACAAGTCGGTCACTTTGAGAACACCATCAGTGGTATAGTCGGTGATTATACAAAAATGCAAATTAATTAATCCAACAAACTATATCAAAAAAAATCATAGTCCGCCAGTTATGGCAAAGTTTCACCACCTCTTTTTTGAAGTTGACGTTATTATCTTAAATTCTATCAGGGAAAAATAACCATTCATTAACAGCCTATTACACCACCTATCAACACGATGACTCAAGGCTTCCGATGGTAGGGTGAAAAGTCATATCGCAAACATGTCTTCAAATTTCATCTCTAGATCAAGGGAAAGCTTTCTAATCTAAAAGAAGCAGTAACAGGAATTCACTGCACTTGAAGAAGAAATTGGTAGATGAGAAGAAAGTTGAATATGAGCTTGCAGATTCAAAGAAAAATCAAACGTGAGCACCATCAATGAAAGTTTTAAAATGATCATACCGCAAAAAATTCAGGCGTTGATGCAAGTAGAGAACCACCAAACCACACTGCAAACCTCTGGATGGAATGGCTGACTACATTAACCTCCACAGGATGCGCCTAGACCAATACACACACACAAAAAAAAAGAGGAATGCACGATCAACTCATCTTCCTTCATTAATAAAATTCAAATTTTATCTATACGATATAAAAGAAAAAGAAAAAGATATATAATTAAAAGTATTTACTTTTACTTCCCCACCAAGTCGAACATCAGATGCAAGAACCCGGGCATCCACAATCTTCTTCAGATCCCGTTGCAACCTTCTATGAAAGTCTTTGAACATTGTTGAACCCCCAGATAAAACTATATTCTGATGCAAACAAAACAAATTACCAAAGAAAATATTTATAAACCCTTAAAGAAGCAAACAGCATATGGATTGACGATACAGATGACTGAAGTTAAAATTATTGCTGGTCTGGCAACCAACAATGCAAAGTCCATATCACCACCTATGAGCTCCGCCGAGCACAGGTAGCTCTTAATGCTTCATTGTGCCATATTTCACTTAAGGACCAAAATGTACATCCTTTTCCATTTCTAATCTCATATATACCTTATACAAAGCCCTTCTTGTGTCAATTGGAGCAGACTGGATACACTTGTCTATCACAGCTGGTAAAGGAGTGGTAAAATTGCTGCTATAAATCTCAGGATTAAAGAACACCTGTCAAAGAAGGCAAGTCAGTAGAACACCCAGCAGCAGATGAGAAAAGTTCACAGGTGTTTATTCAGTAATGCTAGCGTACATCAAATGATAATCTTGCATGGAATTATGAGAAAAGTTGTATCTGACAAGATGTAAAATAACATTTAAATTAATACAAGGAAAACTTCAACGCACAACCAAGAGGGCAAAAATTTCTTATGGTTTTGATAGATCTCCTCAAGAAAGTTGTACAGAATTGCTACAAACAAGGCCATGAAGTTTGCATCAGTCATCTGATATAACCGAAAACTTTAATTATTTGAATTGGAAGACTGCCTAAAGTGACATTCATTAGAAAGATTAATGTTTTTGAGATAGAAAATAACAAACCTCAGGTCCAAGAAATCTTTCATAACCTATATCACATGTGTATGGTGCCCCCGTCTTTGGTTTGATACCCCTCCAATGCTTAATATATTTCCCTGGTTCTTTGTCATGCTTGTTGAACTCCTGAAATCATTGAAGGAATCATCTAAATTTATCACTGTCAACATGAAGATTGTACCAAAATTATTCAACCTAAATTTTTCAAGGAAACAAACCTTGACTATATCTGAACTTGTATAACAATACATTTCCTTCACTTTTCGAGCAACTTCAAATGAGTCTTCTGGTGGTACATTCTCATTTCTTTCCTACATAAAACAACAATTAAAAGAAGTAACTTGTTATTATTGACCATTACTGTACAATTTATCTATCTCTTGTATAACACAACATATAATAACCCTTTTTGAAGCCAAACAATGATTTCTAAAGCTGTGATGTTTTATCAACAGTTACTAGCACGGCAATCAATCACTATTTGAGGAATCAGAGGAACATAGGAAAATCCCATAATGACAATCCAGATCACAACAAACAGGCAAAAATCAAGGTTGGGGTTTTGATCCTTATATGAGTGTAAATGAAGTGTTCAAATTCCACAACTAACTGGAGTGGAAATCAGGCCATAAAATTACTACAATCATCATCTGAAATATCCAAGGCAATTACTACGTCTCTGAATGACTACATTTATTATCTCAAATAGCGAAGATAGTTATAGATGTCTTATATATTTTATAAAATATACTCTTTATCACCAAGATATTAGGTGTTTTTATTAGCCTCCTTCTATATTCATAAGGCCTTCACAATATTATGCTACAGTAAAATACATTGCAAGAGTGTTTGATGTCAATTTTAGTCATCATAATGCTGCGGTCACAGCATTGTAACTTCTGTTTTTTGAGATAAAAGTTACAAACATAAATAACCAAGTCAAAGCCCTTAACAGTCATCAATGGACCACAGCTTTTGCAGGTGGTCTGCTCCAAAAATCCTAGGTTTATTACAACCTAAGAATCTTAAAAAATTAAAATTGGAATTCAAAACGATGAAGTAGGCATAGACAACTAGAATTATGGTCAATACAGAGGCATACCCGCATGAGCTGCTGAATAAAGAGAGTGACATCTTTTCCAGCAATAGGAATCGACTTAATGCTGCTCCCAATGACATAACCATCTGCAACAGGTACAACATGAGTAGCCCCATCTCCAACATCAACTACAATTCCTGTCATCTCACACTAAAAAGAACCATATTTCAATGTAAAAGGAAAAGTATTGAGAATTAAAAAGAAGGGGAGAAAAAACGCGTGCCTGTCAGCCAGGGATTTGATTTTTAAACAAAAAAAACACAAGGAAAACACAAATTCTCATTACCGTAAAAACATAAACTACCAATTGCGGAAATATCAGAAAAAGTTGTGCCCAAAGATATGTTTTTGCCCTAACAAGGGAAAATGGCCAATCCTGCAATTTTTACTAACCCATCTGTTTATAAATTTATCCCAGTTAAGATGCTTCAACAGATCAAATTCAGACAATTACAGAAGTCCATGGTCATTTTATGCAACTCAGAGTTGGCCCCCTAATGCTATGAAAGATCTCCAAACTCAGTCAAGTCCTCCAAATGTTATAAACTTTTTCCTACCCTCAAACAAGTCACACAAACACAACCTATCTACGGACAGGCCACAACAAAGTTCATAGATTAGTTGATCCAATTTCGCCATATTGCGCAGCCCCTCCCCCCCGCACACACACACACACAAAAGTTATTTATGGACTGCCCAAGACAAAGTTCAGTAGATTGGTTAATTCATTTTGGCCATACTTGTTTATATTTAAAAGTTTTAAATTTAATGCTTCAAGCAGATTATTGCAGCCATGAACCACTGAGACTTCATAAGATTTCTACCCACAGTGTTAAAAGAGAGATAAGATTATCAGCTTGAAGCAACAACTATATTAACTTTGTCCCATGGAAACAGAACTGAAGTGAGCTAATACTACCGATGACAGAGTTGTTCCTTTTTGAACTTATAACCCGATTAACTAAATAATGTTCCCCCGAACAGTTTGAAAACCCAACCTAATGTTACCATAAGTAATTGTAATTCTGAAAATGATAACAAAAACCACTGAACTAACACCCTACAATCCTACTGAATTGAAGATTCATAGATGCAATATAGCAAAACATTCATTAACCTTTAAACACCAACCTTAGATGTAGTGTACCCAGCCGCAAGAGCAAGCACTGAATTCACCGCAATGTAAAGGCCTGGAACATTAAAAGTCTCAAACATAATCTCACCAGTATACTCTCTGCTCTCAGGTGCAGTAAGTGGGCTCTCAGTCAACAAAAAGTAATGATCCTCGGGATCACACCGCAAGTAATTGAATATACACTGCTGCCAATACCTTTCCATGGCGTCCCAGTTATCAACCTGGCCATGTCTAATAGGATAGCTAAGGTTGTAAGTACTACTAGATCGCGATTTCGTGAGTGCTTCATCTCCAATAAAGAAGTCAAGGTCGGCCATAACGCCTGCGTTGTACTGTGAAAGCCAATTGGCCTTTGAAGAAGTTCTTGATTGATGTAGAAATGACTCGTTGACCGCTACTACTGTTGGAATAATAAAGCTTGGTTCTACGTTACCTGCAAAACCGATCTTACTGTACCTGAACACAATCAAAGAAACAGAAAAAATAGACCAATTAGAAAACTTTGAATATACAGATGGTCTGCAACTAACAAACCACGAAAAAAATTATTATGGATGAGGAATTTTATTGAATAGAAGGTGCGCAACGATAAAAATGAAGAAATATAGATAAAACCCAATTGTAATATTTCATCAAACAGGTTGTGTACGCATATATTTTTGCAAACATGTACAAACAAAGTGTAACTGAATCGAGACAAGAAACATACCCGGTACCGTTGTCGATGACGACGGCAGGACGAGAAGTTGGGTCCATCGTAGAGAGAAAACAGGTGATTATCGTGGTGGTGATAGTGGATCCGCGACTGAGATCCAAGAGAAGGTTTAAGGCAATGGATCATGATCGAGTAGAAGGGTGATATACCAAAGACTTGAATCGCAAGTGAAAAGAGCGACTCAACGCACAGCTTGGTTTCGATCGCTTGGAGTTGGTAAATCCTGTACCCATTTCAACAACGAGCACGAAACCGATAAATCCTCCCCATCAACTTCGCAATCATTGCCGTTTACTTCTTTTTCATTTTCCGTTTCTGTGGTTGTATAGCCTCCAATTTCGATACTTTTCTTGGCAATCAATATAACTAAACTACGCTCTGCGCATATGCTAAACTACGATCTGTCGATTCAAGTTGACTGTATTGTACTTGAAGGTCGATCTGGACCGCTTGATATACTGACCTTCAAACCCGTTCAAATTCAATTGAGCAACTACTGGGCCCAAAGGTATTCGATGTCAGAGTCGGAGCAGCGTTAGTAATGTGCGGTGATTACAGCGGATAATTTCCTTGAATA